>VKOC01001742.1:0-45081 GCA_009364415.1 Spea multiplicata
ATCAATGGCAATGAAGGGGTTAATATTGAATGGGTGGCTCTTTTAAGAGCCTTTGGATCAATATATATATTTTATTTTATTCAGAATACCTGTCACACAACGATCTGTCTCTCTCCCTCACTAGAAGCAAGTGA
Source organism: Spea multiplicata (assembly GCA_009364415.1). Taxonomy (NCBI): domain Eukaryota; kingdom Metazoa; phylum Chordata; class Amphibia; order Anura; family Pelobatidae; genus Spea; species Spea multiplicata. The sequence goes on from VKOC01001742.1 coordinate 135, forward strand.
AGGAGGGAGGCAGATCCAATACTGGTCAAAGGCAATGTTTTTTAAACATTGCCTTTGACCAGTATTGAGTGATCATGATTTAGCAAATCATGATCACTCTTATGAGTGATCTGACCACTAGGGGTCCAGCAACACCCCCCCCCATGATGACAGCAGGATCCGCCCCCCCGCTTAATGGGCGCCGCCATCTTGAAACACAGCGTGTGTTTCGAAGACGATGGTACCGGGAAGGTAAGTTAAGCATTTAGGAAGCGATCGCGAGCCGCTTCCTTTGCTAAACAGGTGTTGCAGATGCCTCGCTACTGAGGCATCTTAGCAACACTAGCTAAGCAAAGGAAGCGACTCGCAATCGCTTCCTAAACCCGTTTTTCGGCAGTCTTTCAAACATGCTATTTTATTCGCCCCTAGGAGCGATCGTGGGGGGGGCCAGAATGTGTTTTTTTTGGTGTTGCTCAATGCCTCGATCTCGAGGCATTAGAGCAACACCGTTTGAGTGAAAAAATCGATCACGGATCGATTTTTTTCACCCGTTTTAACAAATGACGGTACTGGCACGTCAATTGTCGTAAACGACATGTTTTTCCGTGACGTGCCCGGACCGGCAATTGTCATCAAGGGGTTAATATGCATGACTGTGCGGATAAAAACGTAACGTGTTTTAAGTGGCGATACAAGCAAGGCATTGTAAAGTGCGATTTAAAAAAAATAAATAAATCACAATTTGAAATGTTGGGAGGTATGTTTCATATATATAGTAGTGATGTCACTGCAGCCTCAACAAACATAAGGTTCAGGGCCGGGCCAAGACTTAACGGGGGGCGGCATTTTAAACTTCGCCCCAGGCGGCATTATCTACCCTAACCCCCCCCTCCCTGTTTAAAGGTACTTACCTTTAAACAGTCCTGCGGCGAGTCTCCCTGCTCTGCCACGGTGCCGGCTTGTAATGCTGAGCGCCGGAAATTGACGTCACTTCCGGCGCTCTGCATTACAAGCCGGCACCGAGACCGAACAGGGAGACTCGCCGCATAGGAGAGAGAGGGGCGCCGAGCAGGTAAGCGAAAACCACTCGGCGCCCCGCTCTCTCCTCCGATTAAAAAAAAAAAGCGCTTGGGGCGGCAATTGCCCCAGTCGGCTCCATTGTAGGGCCGGCCCTGATAAGGTGGCAACTATTTATTTGCTACTCATCACGCACTAGCTGCATCTTTATAGTTTATCCCCTTAGAAAGGTACATACAAAAAATAGGGAGTGCGCATGCCGGTGCATAAAAGATATGGACACATAGGGGGCTATTCACTATAGAGTTCTCAAGAGAGTTGTGGTTTTAACTCTTTCACTTCACTATTCATTAAGAAAAGCCAACACTAACTACTGACTTCCTCAGTGAATAGCTGAGCTGGCCCTGTGTAATGTATAATTCAATGAGTGATTAGAATGTGAAGAATTTCCTGATTTAGCTATGCTGCATTATACAGGCCAGAACAGGCTATCAACGCCAGTTTTACTCCCGTAACAAACAAGTGGTCCTCATAAATTAATCCCCCGCTCGATAAAACCATACTTGCGATGCTTTTCTAATATATAGGAAACGTCGCACTTCTCATTAGCGAAGCAAGCGTGCCGCCAAGACACTGCGTCACTCGGTTCCACTACGCATGCGTGGTGACCAACCCCAGTCAAGTCACGCGCACACGCAGATATTAACAATGAGTCGCTTTTCTGCGTTGAGCGCGTCCCCTTCGGCACGTGACCAGTAAGCATATAAAAGGAAGAGCGTGCCGCTTATAAGAGTCGCTCCTCGTCACAGTCGGCGGTTTAAACTTATAAGCATGGCGTCGACGAGTCGGTGAGTGTCTCGCCGCTTTAATGAAGGCGCTAACGTTTTCGTGGATTGAGTGGTTCCGTGGCGGTACGTTGGGAGGCAGTCTGCTGTCTGGTTTCTCATTTGGTGCCGGAAGCCTGTGAGGAAGCTGAGAATTGCTTCGAGGACGTCACCACTGAGAGTCTACGTGCACTTCCTAAGGCCGGACTGGCCCCGTAGTGCCAGCAGCTGGCCTCATATAGGCTCTGCTTACAAGAAGCTTCCCATGGCTTTATGTCTGCAGAGAATATTGCCGTTCAGACACAATGGCAGAGCCCATGTCGGGAAAGGCCCGTGTGCGATATCTATAGTCAAACTGTAAACGTTCAAAGATATATGTACTCCACACAGCGTACCATAACGTATATTAACGGCTGGGATGTCTTGCATACGTGTAATTCTTTAACGGATGAGCAAGGACTGACTGGCTGAAGGTGACTTGTAAATACCATAACCGACATAGAATACGTTAGGGACATAACGCAGCGTTACCGAGCTTAGCCCGCATGTGCCCTTAAAAATGTTTTAGTAAACCTACTTAAGCAATATCGTGGTTCTTAGAACTGACCTACAGGGGTGTACATTCGGGTAATATTAGTTTAAAACCGAGAAAACGTATCGCTACCAGTTTTCTCTGGATGAGTGGTTTTGTATATTGATTTAAAAAAATCAGAACAGTGGGGACTACTGTACTTGACTAATTTGAGCATATTGATTTTAAATAAAGTTTTTATTACCTGTTCAAAGCTGTGCCTTAGATTTTTTTTTTATTATTTTACACGCATTACAGGGCTGCCTGAAATTGCAGGGAATTATAGTTTTAGTATGAGGCTTGCATTTTAAATCTTTCATTTATGTTTACAGAGCAGCCGGATCATGAACACTTTGTGCACCTAACGTACACCGCTGCCTTGATATAATGTTTGTAGACTTTGGTCTAAATACAAGTAGCCTGGTTTGTTATGATGTAATAAAAGATCTTAGTTACTACCAACCCTTTTGGTGTGTGGGTGTGATAGGTTTACATAAATGATGTGACATTATAGATTAAGTATAGTTTATTATGAATTTCTACAGTTACTTATCTAGATGATGAGCCAGTTTCATCTCGCAGTAGAATAAATGGTTAAAATATGTCCATCTTACTAGCCCTTCATAAAAAGAGCAGAGTAGTAAAAGCATACATTATTTGTAATTATAAATGTGCATGAACATGGCTACCTAAACATTTCTAGGAAGGACGAATTGCTCTCAATCAGCCTTCATATATGCTGCAAGCAGATGTACATGAATGTTTTTGCAGTTTGTGGAGCAAGTGCACCAGGAATTTGCCGACTATGGCTTATTCAGGACATTATAGATAATGTCACTAATGGCCATTGGTGCTGTGGGTATGTAGGAAGCTATAGCTGTGAAACGAAAAGGACCCACTCGCTGTATAAAAATTATTTTTGTGGCTTGTATGTGAACTGACAACCTTCCATATAATTATATGGAAACATTTGTTTATTATGCACTATCTTTCCCTTCAAGCTATTTCCTCAATATTGTAGTGATGCAGAGTGGTGTTATATGTTATGTGGCCTAAGTGTCATGTTTCCATTCCTCATGTGATGCATGAAAACAATATAAATAATTTGGCTTGTAGAACTATGTATTCATGGTGAAGAAACTAAATGTTATCAGTGACCAGTGGGCTACTTGGCTAAACAGTTTATATAGTGGGTGTTTAATTTTGTGGCAGCTCAGTAACGGTATAATTTGTTTGTTTACTTGTAGGATCATATAAAAGGTTGATTTATAATACAATTATGAGGTTAGCAGCTATACGTGGCTAGGTTGCTGCAGTCAGTCATCTGTATGCATTTTGTTCTAGACTTGGGAATGGGAGATTGCTAGCTCATGTGGTTCTTTAAAAAGCTGCCATTATATTTCGAGATGTAAAACAGCTTTCCACATATGGGCACAGGAGGCAATAGCATGAGGAGTTTGAAAATGGGCAAATATGGGGCATCTGCATAATTCCCCACATGCATTTTTAAAGAGGCACCATGAAAATGTAAAGGGACCTTTCAGCTATCGTGCCCTTTAATGCATATGGTAGTAATGGGGTCCCTTAACATTTTTTGTGGTGACCCCCTTGTAAATGAATGGATAGTCTACAGAATTCCCCACCTCCTGTTATCTTCCATGTGTGAGTCAGCACATATTAATATCCATGTCCAATTGTCCATGATATATTTGCCTCTGCTCAGCTCCAGCGTTGCCACCTGGGAATGCTGCAGACAGGGGTCTCAGACCCCTGTAAGCATGTGAAGGAAGTGTTCCCATTGGTTTCAATGGGAATGATTCCTGCCATTGTTTCAACCAGCAAATCACTGGCAAAAAATCAACAGACCACAGAAGAGAATGACAGCTGCAGTTTCTACATCAGGTAGGTTCCCTCCACCCCGGATGATGTATATTATAAAATACTGTAATATGCATTCTTCTTTAGAAGAGTTGTCGGTTGTTTAGCTAGGGTGGCCCAAGTAGCTAGCAGCTCTAGATGTTCTTGCCGTAAGAAAGTAGAATAATTATGCTATAAGGAGAATGCTCAGCTGGACAACATATTTCCCAAATAGAGGCTAAGTTCGTGTTGTATGATTCTGACTGCAAACGGTACATTGTGGCTTTTCAGATGCATTAGTAAAGTACTTGTGGGATAATACATAACTAATAACATCAGATTATATATACAGTGGGGAAAAAATACTGATTTTCATTGTTTTATACCAGAATCTTTTTGTGTAAATATCCATCAGTTTCGTGGTATAGGGTGCTCACCATTTGTAATGATTGTCAGATTAGAAGTTAGTCAGGCTTTTAGTGGGCCTTATGTTTACCGGGAGCTCCATGCACCACAGATTCTTCAACCTCGCAGTCTATTCTCACTTTACACATCAAATACAAATCTGTGAGTGTTCGACCTACTGACATTTATGGGCTCTCTTGTGTCCGGTTCCAATTGAATTCAGCATAGACTTGGCAGAGGGGCCCTAGAGAATTTAAGTAGGGCTTAAGTAGAGTTGACTAGAGAATACATGTAGATATTTGGAGGAATTCTAAACTCTAGTCAGATGGCTTTAGTGAACCATTTTAATTAACTGATGCGTTTCAAAGTACACGCACAGTAATGTTTTTACACTTATTTTCTTTGTACCATTAGTGCGGATGCATTTCCAAAAGTAAGTTGTCCAAATCATCCTGATGCACTCCTGGTGGAGGATTACAGAGCTGGGGATATGATATGTTCGGAGTGTGGCTTGGTTGTAGGTAAGTTTAATGAAGCTCTGTCATCTGGCTCATTCTGTTAAACTAGTTTACCTACACTTCTAAAGATTTTACATGCAGATAAAAAAAATTAGCCTCAGTGGTGGGCATAGCCCAGTAGATGTGGCCCCTAAAAAAAACAAAAACAAAAAAAACAATTACTGGCATTTGTGGGAATTTTGTTACATAGGCCCGCGATGATATAAAACACTATAATTAAAAATGGCAAAGCTTCAAGGAGGAAACTAAATATTTGATAACTATATTTCCTTTACTACTCTTTATTGTCCTACTATTGCTTCCCCCTTAGGTATTGCTCTGATATTGAAATTGGTTATCTTTTAGTTGATTTGATGTAAATAAAACTGATCATTGTAATTCAAATAGCAATTCTAGTGTGTTTGTACTTTACCAAAACCACCAATACTATTGAGACTGTCATGATTGTGGCTAAAACACGTACGACTGGCCACCATGTACAAACACGCCATGTGAAGTAAGAAGCAAATCTGAATTTTGGAGCATTCAGATAATGTGCCTGTTTAACTGCACAAGAATAGAATGAGGATGCCAGCATACACCGTAAGGAGCAAACTAAACTAAATGCTGCACAGTTATTTATTTGTACGGACAAATATATAGCAGCCAGTGTCTTTTGTTTTTATTTTATTATGGCTTAATGCAGGGCTTGACAAATTTGTTGTGAATCCAGGCGCCAGCTAAAAAAGTTAAGAGCCAGGAATTTTTCTTCAAACGGTTGGTCAGGAGTGATCTGATAATCATCAGCCCACTTACCAAACTCACAGCATTTGACCTAGAAGCACCCTGGACTTTCAGATCATACACAATTGTGGCATTGAAGGGGTTAACGCTGCACTGTTGCTCTCATGGAGAGATCAGGCAGCAGGGGGGTGTTGTGTGGGGACCCAATCAACACTCAACCCCCTTTCCTGAAGCTGCCACAGGTTTTCCTACAATCGCGGTTTCAGCCTACAGAATCACTCCGTGGGAGGGATCTCAGGCTCGAGGGCGGGCTCTGAGTGGCAGGAGTCTGGGCAGACAGCAGCAGCAGCGCCCCCGCGATCACCACGATTGTGGCGACGTGGGGGCATTTTTTAGGGATTTTAACAGGCTGACAAACGCCTAGGTGCCTGGGATTTGTCGAGCCCTGAATAAATGCGTCTTAATCAAGCAAAAACCAGCAAACACAAGGTGTGCTACGATTCAATGACATGCAGAGCTGTAACCGCAAAATACACAGATCCTGCGTAGCGTGTCGGGTGTCAAAAAACGTTGCCTAGCTTTATAAGAACTAAAAATCATAGGACATGGTAAAATGGCAGATGCAAAATTATATTTTTTCTAGATTTTAAATTGGAATAAACATTAGATAATCTTTTCTTTTCAAAATTTCTGTGGGTGTAATGGTCATAAATTACAGTATTTAAAAATAACAAAGCGCTCAATTCATGAAAATACTCTGGATATGCCCTGCCTTTCCTGATATAAAAATCTTGCGTGGTGATGAGTAACTATTCATAGAAAGGGTGATGTCTGGTGTAGTAATCCACTAATTTCTGTACTCCAACACTTGTATTTCCAGGTGATCGGGTAATTGATGTTGGGTCTGAATGGAGAACATTTAGTAATGACAAAGCTACGAAAGATCCATCAAGAGTGGGGGATACACAGAATCCTCTGTTAAGTGGTGGAGACTTAAGTACAATGATTGGCAAGGTATTAAACAAGTTTGGTGTTTGTGGACGTATTTACATAGCATTATCACTGTGCAAACTTGGCATAAGAATTGAATGTAATGGTGTAACCTTAGGGCATTGTGTATTTGATTCCCCCTACCCCCAACATACACACATGGAGCTTTACATGTGAGCTTCCTCTAGTTATTTATATATCCTTTCGTCTATCTGAAAACAAGGTTGTATTACTATCTGCTAAATTAGTTTGTGTAATGACTGGTATTTGGTATGAATCCAGATTGCATAATTGTTCCAGTTGTTGGAATGTAGAAGTGTGCGCTGCCCTAACATTCTTCAGTTGTATATATTTATATTCCAATTTGGAAACCTGCAATTAGTTAATTTTGCACAAAGCAAACTGTTACAGTACTCTCGTGGCAGTGACACAAGCATGTTACACCACACATAACAATGCTCTTCATTGCACATATTTTATTTACGAACAGGGTACTGGTTCAGCAAGTTTTGATGAATTTGGAAATTCAAAGTACCAGAATCGCCGGACCATGAGCAGTTCTGACAGGGCAATGCTGAATGCCTTCAAAGAAATAACAAATATGGCAGACAGAATCAACCTTCCTCGTAATATAGTTGTAAGTGAAGCCACCACTGCAAAATAGCAATGAAGGTACTTGATAGGAGTGTCCCCTGATGCTAATGCGTAGTTCTGTTTTATTTATTTTTTTCAAGGATCGCACTAATAATTTATTTAAGCAAGTATACGAGCAAAAAAGTCTGAAGGGAAGGAGTAATGATGCCATAGCATCAGCATGTCTTTATATTGCCTGCAGACAGGAAGGGGTACCCAGAACATTTAAAGGTGAGGAAATTTACATTTTTAATCTGGATTTTACAAATCTACAAACTGTATATATATATTTTTCCCCCTCCAAATATATTTGTAGATATTGGAATGTCTAAATTCATCAGCAGACTAATTTTTTATTCTTTCACTTGAAGAAATTTGTGCTGTGTCAAGGATTTCCAAGAAGGAAATTGGCAGGTGTTTCAAGCTTATTCTGAAAGCTCTGGAAACAAATGTGGATTTGATTACAACTGGAGACTTTATGTCGCGATTTTGTTCAAACTTGGGCCTTACCAAACAAGTGCAGATGGCAGCTACTTTCATTGCACGCAAAGCTGTGGAATTGGATTTAGTTCCCGGTAGAAGTCCAATTTCTGTGGCAGCTGCTGCAATTTACATGGCCTCGCAAGCATCTGCTGAAAAGAGAACACAAAAGGGTGAGTGATTTTTGCTTTGACCAGTGACAACGTGTAATGGTTAGTGCATCATAGGTTTTGGAGTGGTCCACCATGTGTTGAAATGCTCCTTGAATATGTCTATGCTGAAAATGTTCTGCAGTGGACCGATGCATTTTAGAGATTCTGTGAATGCTATGTTCTTTGCAGTTACCGCTAAATAAACTCAAATGAATCTCTGCTTAGATTGACTGCAGGTCTGAGGCAGAGGGATTTTTTCCATATGTTATGCATATAGTTGACACCATAATGGGCAAAGTAGGCCTAAGCTTGAGCTTTCTCTTTCCAAAGCAGTCCTCAAAGGCCCCTGTCTTTTTACAGACATTATGACATTAACTGTGTAGCTGTATGACATGATCGTGTCCTGTATTGTACATCTCGGACCAAATGATCTGTCCCCAAATTAGCAGTGTTTGTTTTGCTTTTTTAAACTGTAAACCGCTTTTGCAATTTTCTTTTATTTTTCAACAGAAATCGGTGACATTGCAGGAGTTGCTGATGTTACCATCAGACAATCGTACAGACTGATATATCCACGAGCTCCAGATTTGTTTCCTCCAGACTTCAAATTTGACACACCTGTTGATAAGCTGCCACAGCTATAAAATGTAACTTTTGACTACTTTTTTGGCTGTTTTTTTTGTTCCCATGTCTATACTGAGCCTCAAAATATAATTGAAGAAACCTCTACAGCAAGTTGTGATAAACCACATTCCAAGACCGGTGTTTCGTTGCTCAGGTTGCATTTTCTCCTCTCGCCAATATGTAGTTTGCAAATACTTTCTATCTTTTGACTCCTAATAAAATGTTCCAAAAGCATCGCTGTCCATCTTCCGGGAACTAGTGTTCTATGAAACTATGGTTCATTTATGGTTGTTTGGCCTCTGCAGAAAAAAGGGGCTGTGTTGGGTAAAATCAAAACTCAATATTTGATTTGGACAATTTTACTGTATTGTACAACAACGTTTACAGTTGACATGTAACTTGTGTATGTGTTTTTATGAACGTGTGGAGTTTTGTTTTTTCTATTTAATATATACTAAAATCTTTAAGCCAAATGACCTACTGTGAGGTTTTTTTAATAGGCGCATTTATTTGAATGTTTATTGTAACAGCTTGCTTTAGTGTGCATTCAGCTTGTGAAAAGGGTAAATTATTTAATTTTTGGTTAAATTTGTAATGTGTAGTTTATATGAAGTTGAAATATAATTACACTGCATTCATGAAATTTTACAAGGCTTTGTAGTAAAACAGTTTGCATTAACATTGTCTGTTGTAAATCTGTGTCTGTGTTAAAGCCAACACTTTGATCAACTGTGCTATTCCACCTAAAACTTTAAGAGGGGTCAAGTCACATTTAGCTGGGTGGTTCTTGCATATCTTTTCTCTAAAGTTCTTAACACAAGTTTCTATAGCAGGAAAGCTTATTGGCATTGTATAACTACATGGCCCTACTTTCCCTTTTGATGGGAAAGTGGAGCCATTAGCTTTATTAAATTTGGTTACGCTGAAGGCTGCAGACAGTGTACTGTTCTATAGTCAATATGCCGTATTTGCTCGATTTATAAGACTAGGTTTATTTCAGAGCAAATACTCGGGAAAAATACCCCTCGTCTTATAATCAGACCTCAAATAGGTCTGACTATGAGACTAAGATCCAGATCCTCCTGTCTCCCCCCCACCCACTTACCGGTGCTGCTGAGTGACTGGTGTGTAGCCGGGGCAGCATGTATACGTCTACGCCTTCGCGTAGACAAATTCCGCTGCAGCCGGAAGGAGGTGCGGTTAGGGTTGTCTGCGTCCATCGCCCAGACCTTCCCCGGCTGTTAGAGATCAGAGTTCCCCGCACCGGTACAGGGAATTCTGACAGTTGGGGAAGGTCTGCGCAATAGACGCAGACAACCCCCGCTGCTAGCTGCACCTCCTTCCGGTTTCTCTATTCATGGAAAGGGTTAAAATACCCTGGGGGTTTGATGGGGTTAAAGTGAGTTAACCCGCTTCAAAGATGTTCAAAAGAGGAGATGGAGGCAGAATGACCAGATTTGGAAATCCTAAAACGGTACTTGTACTTATTGCCCTATAACTTACAAAAACCAGCAAAAAAACCTTTGGGTATTTCTAAACTCAGGACAAAAAGTAGAATCTATTTAGCTAGTTATTTAACTTTCTTTTGTAGGTGAGTAAAAGATTTTTCAAATAAGTAATAAAAGGGTTTTTTTCCCCATAGTAAATAAGACGATATGATCAAAATAATCTAAAGAAAGCCCATCTTGTCCTGAAAAACTATATAACGTGTGTGGGTACACTAAATGGGTGAGGAGAAAATTACAGCTGAACAAGCACTGCAAAAGTGTTAAAACCTGGTCCTTAAGGGGTTAAGCTAGTTAAGAGAGACCTTCTCTATTCTCAATTATATGTGAGATCTATGTGAAAGGTTAAATAACTGCTCTACATTTATGTTGCTCATTTACATGACTCCTATGATGATTTTAGGTAGAGTTCAAATTTAAATTCAAGTTTCTTGTAGTTGGCCACCAGGTTTGCACACATCTCAGGAGGGATTTTGTCCCTTTCCTCTTTGCAGATCCTCTAAGTATTTAAGGTTTCGAGGCTGACGTTTGGCAATTCGAACCTTCAGCTCTCTCCACGGGTTTTCTGTTGGATTAATATCTGGAGACTGGCCACACCTTTGTTGCCTTGGCCATGTGCTTGTAATGCCATCCACGACCTATATTCAATACCCTGGCTGAGGGAAGGAGGTTCTCACCCAAGATTTGATGGTACATGGCTCTATCCATCGTCATAATGCAGTGAACATGTCCTGTCCCATAGAAAAACACCCCCAAATCATAATGTTTCCACCTCCATGTTTGACGGTAGGGAGGGTGGTCATAGGCAAACAGTGAGTTGATGCCAAATGTGTTACCAATTGTTTTCTTGGTGAATAATGCTGCCTTGAGATCATTGATAAGATCCTCCCGTGTAGTTCTGGGCTGATTTCTCATGGTTCTCCTGATCGAGGGAGATTGACAGTTATTTTGTGTTTCTTCCATTTGTGAATAATCACACTAACTGTTGTCACCCTCTCACCAAGCTGCTTGGCTATGGTCTTGTAGCCCATTACAGCCATGTGTAGGTCTACAATCTTGTCCCTGACATCCTTGGACAGCTCTTTGGCCTAGGCCATGGTGGAGAGTTTGGAATCTGATTGATTGCTTCTGTGGACAGGTGTCTTTTATACAGGTAACAAGCTAAGATTAGGTGCACTCCCTTTAATAGAGGGTGATCAAATACTTGTTTCACTGAGTAAAATGCAAATCAATTTAAACCGTATTTGAAATGCGTTATTCTGGATTTTTTTTTTATTCTGTCTCTCACTGTTCAAATAAACCTACCATTAAAATTATAGACTGAGGGCTGTATATAACTCAGATTGGAATAATTCCAGATATAGGGAGTGGGAAAAATGGATATATAAAATAGAAATGATATAATGGTGCCATAAATCAAATAGTGGACCCTCTTTAAAGAATATTAGGTAAAAATTAACAACAAATGTTGAGTCCAACAAAGTTGGCGCAAATGATATTAAGAAATAACGTTAAAAATAAATATAATAGATTGAATGTGCCTACCCAGAATCCCTTGTGGTTGTGGTGGCACCATGAGATTTCTGAGGGAAAAACAAGCCTTCTGGCTTGTCTGGTGGCTGTAGATGAGTGTTTAATAATGCTTCTACTGTCTTAGTAAAAGTAAAAAAATTATAGACTGATTATGTCTTTGTCAGTGGGCCAAACATACAAAATCAGCAGGGGATCGAATATTTGTTTCCTTCACTGTACATTTACTTTTTATTACAACATTATATTAATGTACCTTATCCCACACTACTGGCCGTAAAAGAAAGCTGTAAACTGAACTACTTCCTGTAAGGTTAGCTGGGAGTTCTGAGGATCAGACCAATGTGTGCGTGCTATAGGGGGAGGATATGGATTGGACAATTAAAAATAACATCTTTTGATATCTCACACCAATATCAATCTAATCTAATGTCCAACCGCTTTCATTTTCACAAATTGACCAAGAAATTAGGCACCATATTAGCCTAGACAATATTTCTGAAAGCTACTTTAAATCAGATGCCCGGTTAATTAATAAAGGTTGATTTCACAGCATGGTAGATTTACACCTTACAATAGTTTATTGTAGATGGGACGATATAGAAAAAGCCACAAGATGGAGATGCAAGCACAAAAATAACGGATCATAAAAATGAACCGGAACACAACATTACATGTCTAAACACGAAGAAGTGGGATTATTGTATAGTATGCAAATTTGAAGTTTTCCAAACTAGCATTGGTGCAGCAAACATCTAAAATGGTGACACTTCTTAAGTATATGCCGTTAGTTTCCCATGTAGATTACCAAAATGCTCGATCATATCATGGGACATATTAGGATAAAAGGTTGTAGTTTGTGTGTGTTCTTTCCAATTATTAGTGTAATAGTTATGGAGATTTGGTTTAAAAGAGATAATTTGACCGTAGGGAAGATGATGGATTAAAACCAACATATGAATTTCCATTGCTTCAGAACCAAGCTGCTTGCACCAACGTTTATTGTATTGATTTATAATGTTAAAGCAGTGACGTATCCAAGGCCTACGATGGTAGATCCAGGGGGGCACTAGTCCCCTTTGTACAGGTGTCCCGCTGCACAATAGGCTGGTTACAAGGGAACTCCCTGACTGGCCTATTTACACTATGGAGGCTGTGCAGAAAAATATAACCCATACAAAGGATGGATATTGCAACTATTATGGCCACTCCTTTGTCTCTTGAACTTCCCAGTTTACCAGAGAATTGAAAATTAAGAGGCGGAGTCATTTCTTGTATAATTTCTTATAAAGTATCCATTTATCTTTTGGAGTACCAGTTGATCAAAAGTGACATAACACTAACATTTTCAGGAAGAAAGGAGAGTAAATACACTCAAAAGGGGTCTTGAACGATTAGATGCTCTGCTCCCTCTTAGTCTTCTTGTTGAATAGAAAAAGCTAAAATGGCAGCCCTAACAAAGGAAAGTTCTATAACTATATAAACAATGTGAGTGTTCGTTACTCTGGCTTCTTCAGTGAGATTAAACAATTCCACTAAGGGCTCAATTATGTCAACAGGGGCACAGAGTGTACAGATCAGATGATCTCTCCCAAGCTCTCCCCGCCTGACTCGGCGTGCAGGAAGTAGATGTGATGTCACTTCCTACATGCTGAATCAGTCTACACACAGCAGGGAGGATGAGAGGCACGTCACTCCTGTAGGTAAGTAGTGTAAGCTGTTGAGGGCACAGATGGCACAGGCAAGCTGTTTGGGGAGAAAGATGGCAACGTGGGACAACTTGGTGAAGTTTGGTGTCAAAGATGGCACTGTGGGACTTCAGCTTACTCAAGCTCTCAAGACTGTGTCCTCCAGTCCTGCTTCATCACAGGCTCGCAGTACTGTATGTGTCCACCGTAGAGCACTGAGCTACGTTTGTGCCCTGGGTAACACGCTGGGCGCCAGTGATGAGCCGACGCTCAGTGTGTTTAATATAGGAGTCTTACTTTTCCTTAGTGCCACTACAGGATCAGTAACAGACTTTAAATGTCCTCTGCTATTTCAGATAAATTATTCCTAGCTGCTCTATCCAAGGTTTCCTAATTTCAATGTAACACAATGAGAAGAACAAGGTTGTTTAATACTATTAGGCTCAAAGAAGGGTTGTCTGGATCAATTAACAGAGAACTGTTGCAAAAGCTTGCACTAATAAAGTTTCAATGCTGTTTTTCTGTGATTAAAAAAAATGTACTTACACTGGAAGGTTTCCTTTTGAAGATTCTAAAGAACCTGATGTGTCAAGTGAGTAGAACAGCACCTCTAAAACATGAACTATTTCCCTTTTATTTACATCACCATTTTTCCAGATTAGCAGTCCTAGTAATTTAGAGCACCATATGAATATGTATGTTTCTTAACAGGATTCCATGGACAAGACAGTAGTAACCAAAGAGTTGTGTGTGTGTGTGTATATATTATATATATATATATATATATATATATAGAGAGAGAGAGAGAGAGAGAGAGAGATACATATATATATGTATATAAAAAACACAAAAAAACACGACACAGCCTTAAAGCTTCTCATCTATTTGAAACGTTTAATTTGTGCATTCATGACTTAATGACTGCAAAAACACTCTGCTTTAGAAGGACATTTCTGAAAAGGCACATTTAATATCAATGCATAGTGTACCATCCTAAAATATTCTAATTTACTTACAAAGTGCTTCAGCAGCCACTTACAGCTATAGCAAAATATATTTACAATCTAGAGTTTAAAATCATAATTTGCCTAAAAATAGTTATTTGTTTAAAAAAAATGAAACTATACCTAAAAAGATAAAATTAGTGCTTCTTTTGCAGCTTACATTTTTGTGACTTACCCTGGCTTATAAATGTTTAGTGATTTTAATAAACTAAACGTTCTGTACATTACACGGTTGCAAATTTGTCACTTAAGATTCTAGAAAAAACCTCTTGCAAACTTCTGCCATACTACATCAAACACAAGAAGTACAACTCAAAGGATAACATTTAAAAAGCAAACATTCTAGCGACAGTACACGACGCCTGCTCATATTTCATTTATATGTACAAAGCATGCCAAAGTTGATATTGTCCGTGCAATGCCAGCTTTTGTATACAAGTATTTGATTTCACAAGTCAGACATGGCTGATTTACTGTGCCTTTACTATAAAGTAATCTGTATGTATATACATATATAGAGACATTGATTTGTATTTAAAAACATTACATTTTTAGTATGTTAATCAATGAATGTAGTGTTGATTGTTTTTTTTGTTTTTGTTTTTTAAAACATAACTAGTCTTGTAAGCTTGAGGTACTGTGTTTCACCATCTACAAAACACCCCAGATAACAATACTTTCATTTTCCATAACAAAAACAAGGAAATATGAGAAAAATCTTAGGTGTACAAAAATAACAGATTACTAGTTACATGCCCCTAGTAAACACAAAACTGAGAATTATACTTGGCTAGGCGGCTACAGCGCTTAAGCTACTATGCAAGTACAATTATAATTCCTGGCCTGAGAGTGATTGAAGTTATATTCAGTCAATAAGCTAGACGGCTTTACGTTTCAGGGAGACGATGGAAGGGTCTTGAGAAGAAGGGGGGAACCATCATAGATGCCTCATAACATTAAACGATACAGATTTCGCTCTTCAAATTTTGAGCTACATTTAGTGTTACAATAGTTTTATAAAATATACATTATCAAAAATATCTATACATTCTGTTACATTTTGTGTTTCCCCTCAGATGCGTGCAGTTGAATAGTGTAATTTTAGCAAAACTGAAGTTTTCTGGTATTGACGTGGCCACAGTCACAAGCCCACATAAAAGAAAATGACAAATTCCATACATATATGTATACACGCATGTGATAGAGAACCTGAAACAAGCTTCTACGCCAAAGCATCCGTTACAGGCTACCAAGAAAGGAAAAAAAGCCTTTTATCGTCATTATCGAAGGAACACTTTGAACATGTCAAAAGAGGGTTTGTAGAGCAAGAGGTTTTGAATCGCTCTGCCAGTTTACTGCTACCCCCTGTATTTTGCCGTTACATTATGCAATGGCTGAGAGGAAAAAACGAACCTTACAGGGATCTAAAGTTCATGCAGAGGCATCTCATTCTTCTTGCAAGGAACACTTGCCTGGGCTGGGTCTATATAATGATTTTTCACAACATACTTACAGCTAACCATTTAGTGAATAACACCCCCTCCTTAAAGTCCAAGGCAAAGAGTGATTAGCAAAAGCTCTTGGTACGTGTAATGTTGGATTTCTCAATACGGTTGTCTGTAAAGTTTAAGGCATTAAGAACAATAGTAGATACGCAATATACCACAAAAATAAAATAGACAATAACCTGCTGCAATTGCAAACTGACTGGCAGATCATTTCTTTGCAGGACTACTCTTTCAGGAATCATCGCTGGACCACATTCGTCTTGTCTAAGCTTTTAACAAGGGTGGTTACAGAACATTCAGCAGCTTAACCTGGAAGTGTGCTATTAAACATACTTTCATACCCCCCTGAAGACTTCACAACAAGTAACTGCTTCAGCAGGGGTAACCGTGAAACCTTAGAGGGTTTTTATTGACGAACATTAACTACCAAGTGCAATCATGAAAGTTGCTATAAATAAGGCCTGCTAGCAGCATGCTTGTTTTGGCGGCCGCATGATTCGGGTAACAAAATATCCTTTACATAGAAAGAATTGTGATGTTTGTTCTCTAAAGTTACGGGCAAAAGGGTTACGGGGAGCAGTGAGCACAATCAATTATTTGGAAGTAACGATTTTCTTGAGGATAGGCCTCTAATTGAATTGTCTCTGTATTGGTCTGAGAAGTAAAAAAAGCCAATAGCCACTTCCAAATGAAGGAGGTTCATGGAATGATCACTCATAATCCTTACATTAATTTGACTTTTTTTAGTTGAGTTATCAAAAGCCTTAGGGCAAGGTCAGGTATACCATGGTCCCTCGTCAACTTGTACATAACAGGTTCATAAAACAAGGACAAAGATCTTGACAAAGGGTAAGGCTTCATAAACTGTGTATATATATATAAATAAATATATATATATAATATATATATATATACACACGAACGTTTATTTTTATTCTATCCAGAAACCCGAAGCTGCACAGAGGATAGCAAGTGAAGTAGTGTTTTGATTTCTTTTCACATGGTCTGTATGCCCTGCTCAAACCTCTTTACTCCCAGCAAACAACTGTAAATATCATCTTAATATGTCATGAACATGCGGGTATCCATCTCACACGAGTCACCTACATTACTGATCATTAACCTCACACAGCCGGTTGATGCAAGTACATGATATGAATTTTGAATATAATATATATTTGATGTGTTAAGTTCCCTTTACTTTTGTTTGGAGGCTTAAACCAATCATTCAATGGTGCCTTGTCGACTGTTTTGGGGAAAAACAAAACCAAGCATAAAAAAAAAAGAAAAAAAAGAAAAGAAACCATTTCCATATATACACATATGTATGGCCAAAAGAATCCAATGTACAGAAAAACGAAAATGAAAGGCTACTGCAAAAGATTACATTTGCTCAAACGGAGTAAAAAATACGCAGAATAAAGCATCATTATCTGCATGTCAGCAACACCAAGTGGTTGCATATTATCTGCCAACAACAAAGGGTACAGTACTGATATGAATGTGAGAGAATACATCCTTGTGATCATCTGGACCAGACATACAATTGTTTTCCAGTGCTCTGTTAAAAAAAAATTAAAAACAAAAAAACAATGGGCATATATACACTGAAAGTGGCCACTTTGAGCAGAGTTTATATATTTAAAAACACTTTAAAAGAATCTTCATGTGAATTAAAAAATAAAAATAATCATAGACTGAAGATGGCACAAGGCGTTTAGGGCTGTTTTGTATTTGTGATATCACCGGTTGCCTAAAACAATCAGTTCTCTTCAGTTTCACAGTTTTCCAATCAACACCAATCTGCGATGTAGTCAAAATCTCTGAATGCATCCTGCTCATCCTCCGTTAATACCCTTGGCTCCCGGGGAGGTGTCAGAATGGGAGCTTCGGAGGTAAATTCATCATCAAAATTGCTCACATCTTCCTGTCCTTTGATAGTTGGTACAAATGGAGGCTTCACTTTCTTTGCCAACAATGCCTCCCAATCTATTTGCTGTCGGAACCAAAAATAAGCAGGGAATCAATTAAGTAGAAATGCAAATTTAAATTTAAAAAAAAAAACCAAAACACAAGACCCATTCCCAAAAAGCCATATGCTAAATTGGAAATACTTATGGCAGAGAACATGTGTGCGTTTTGTTTTCCCAATTTCCTTGACCGGCTTTGAGAAGCTTTGGACAATGGACTATAACAGAACTAGTCTCTTGGGCAGCTTCTGATACTTAAAGATTCAATATGGCTGTAACCTCACACTATACTATCAGGCCATAGGGTGAAGAGATTCCACGGACCCTATGCACCTTTTGTTAAGGTGGGTAGGGTTGCATCAACAATGGCAATGAATAATAGGAATCTGGCTTGCTAGAATATCTTCGGAACAGATTTAAGTGTTTGGCAGCACATAATACGGAAACCAAACTGCTTATACAGCCACATTTGGGGTGCATGAAAACAGTGTGAACATACCCTAAAGAAATGATGTTTCTTCACTTCTTCGGCATCCTTTTCACTTGCCCCCAGGCGCCTCTCTGGATTTCTCCTCAAAAGCTGTAAAATAAAATAAAGCTCCAATTATATCAGGAGATTTTGCATTGTACAGGCAGTCAATCTCCTCCCAACGTTCACTTTAATGAGCCACTGTCTTGAAATATGAGCAGAATAGAGATATGTAACAGAACACATCATTCTTGGTTTTAAATCTAAACATTTCCCACTATTCACATGGCCAGAGCTTTTTTTTGCACAATTTTACCATATGTGTGACCAATCATGATTTACTAGTTGAGGGCAGCAAAGATTATATAATTTCTATTTGAAGGGATACAAGGGGTTTGGGTAACTTTATTGTTTAGTTTTTCCATTATTTAAAAGTGTTTTATATTTGGACAGAAGATGACTTATAGATGGATTTCTATATGGCGACATCACTGCGGCCTGTCTTTTTATTATTGTTCATTTTTTTATTTTATAATTTATTTAAAGAGGTAGAAACTTTATACAGTTGTTAGCCTGATTTCTCATATTCAAGCAGGGAAATATTCCCACTGGTGCAAAAATACATAGGCTGTTCTATTAAAGCCTAATGGCCATTTGTGTCACTTCGTGGATGACACGATTACCTGTGAAAAAACTGTATAAAAGGGACTGATTAACCACAACAAAATCTATGCAGACGTTACCGGCAAACGTTACTCTGGCGACTTACCCGTCTCATTATTGAGATGGCTTCAGTTGATAGGTACCGTGGATACCTGACCTCATCATTGACTATGCTATCAAATACCTCCTCTTCATCATCACCTGGAAAGGGAGACTGGAGAAGAAAAGCGGATTTAATTTCTATAAATTCAATAGTATGCAATGCACTACAATGTAAAAATAAAAATTTTTGATGAAACATTACCATTAGTTGTTCTCCTACAAAACATCTATATAACACAATGCAAACAAGCTATCAAAAGGTTAAGCCAGAATTTATTCTCATCATTGGTCATTAACCATCGAAGTATTCAGGTGTATTGGGGATATCGTGTCCCTGAATTAGTATAAAACATGTGTACAGGGGTAGCATAAATATTCTAAATTGTGCAAGACACTGCTAATGTGGTTTAAGAATTAATTGAAAGTATATGGAAGGCTGCACCCTGTCTTAAGGCCTATATTTAATCCTTACATACAGTAATGCTGGTTAGCATTTAAGAACCCCCCCCCCCCATTAAAATTCCTTTAATAGTCCCATGTCACATGACATGTCTTCCTCTGTAGACCTGGAGGCCGCCATTGTAGACAGTCATGTGACTTTCCCTGCTCAAACACTACACTATACTACTGTTTAACAGAAGCTAGTGAGAGGAGTCAATGGGCTTGTCTAGTAGACTTGACTAAGACAGCAGCTAGAACACATATACAGCTGTCTACATTGTATTATCCAAAAACTGTTATAAGTTGTATATTTTGAAAACTCCTTTTTACTGTGATACCTACAATATAATTTTTTTGGGGGGGTGGGGGTGGTCTGGTTCCTTTTTTACATAGGCTGGTACACAATTTATAAAGCACATTTGTTTTTTCGGCTATATCTACCTTGACGTTATTCATTGATACAAGTGGAAAGGACAATTTTAATTTTGTTGCGAAAACAATATCTTCTCAAGTTAAGTGGCTGTAAATGCTTACCTCCCCAACAAGCATTTCATAAATAAGCACACCGAGGCCCCACCAGTCAACAGCTCGGGTGTAGGAGGTCTCCGTTAGAACTTCTGGTGCCAGGAACTCCGGTGTTCCACAGAACGTGCTCGTCCGGTCACCAAACCCCATTCCTTGAAAACAGAAAGAGAAAACGGTTTACTAGTTACGAACCAATGCCTAACTATTCAGTGTCCGTCTACATACTAGGGGATTTATGCATGAAGCTGAGAGCATAAATGATGGGCTTCATTAGTACCACCCAGGTTAATTATGTGTACTTTCTAGATATTCTGAATAAAGTATTAAATGAGAACATTTGCCGCATTTCCCAAATCCTGTATTTACTAAACTTGATATATTAGAAACCATGTTAACATTAAGTTAGCTATTATTAAACTAATCTCTTTTCATGTATAGCATACTATGTTTTCATTTTTTAATGACAGGCCTTGCTTTTGATACCATTATACGTGTAGCAGATTATTTAGTAGAGTATGGAGTGTTTTCCGTTTGTTAAAAGGCTAAAGCAAACCTGTCACTTTCTACAACCCCACACACAACATATGCAATAAACAATATATCTGAGAACGGGTTTCTTATGTGTCTACAGTGGAAGCAGCAATCGGGTATTGTTTTATATAGCGCCATCATATTCTGTAGCGCTGTACAATGGGTAAATACGACACTGCTCATACAAGCTTACACCCATAGGGGGATTCACACAATTTGTATTACTACTGCTATTAGATAAAAAATGTATTTTCAAAAGTAGTTTTTGCATAATAATGGTTAGATAGCTGTATCTTACTTAATTGCACAATCTCCTGCTAAACTCTAATCATATGACCTTGTGGTAAACAAAAGATCGGCTTACTCTTAATCACCCAGTCTGACAGTCTGACTAACAATAGTCTATGGAGGGAAGGACTTCATTAGCATTGCCATAATCAGCTTATTGTGGAAAAGCCATCCAAAATATCACATGGTTGATAACGGACAGTCTCCAGGTCCGCATATAAGAGAAGCTGATTGAAGCAAAATTAAATAAACGTATTTTTTGTGAACGCTACCTATATGACTGTATACCATGCTGTTTTTGATGCTCGAGAAGAATTTTCCCTCCATAGGCTAAGGCCTGTTTTTTTTTTTTGTTAAAATAGTTATGGAGATCCAGATTTGTGGCCTTTTCTTTGTCCTGCATCACCCTTTCCCTTGAAACATATGCAAACAGCCTAAGGCAAACGTTTCCAATGAGGGGGAATAGCTGAACCGGGAATATGGGCAGGTTTAATGTTTTCATTTAGTATGTTAAAAGGTTTGTTTAACAAGGTAAAACACAAAGTTTTAATCTAAAGAGGTTACGAGAGAGAGACATTAAAGAGTACTACCTTCTTTACAGAGTCCAAAGTCTGCAATTTTCACAAATCCTTCCGTATCCAACAGAAGATTATCCAACTTCAGGTCCCTATGTTAACATGTAAAAAGGAAAAAAGTTCAGGGTAGGTTACAATTTTTATAGGGCTTCAGTGGTGGGTTAAAAGGAGTAATGAATATATATATATATTATATATATATATATATATATTATATATATATATATACACACACACATACACACACACACATATATATACATACATACATATACACACACATACCGTATTTGCCCGAATACAGGCCGCACCCCCGCCCCCCACTTTAAGTATTTAAAATGGGGGTGCAGCCTATATTTGGGGGTTAGCGCAGGAATTTCATATTGCCCGATGGCCGGGACATGCAGTTCCAAGCGCCGGGCAGGCAGCAGGGTTAGGATACAGATCCCCCGCAGCGCTGCAGGGGACCTGGATCCTAACTCTCTGATACGCTGAGACAGCCTCCCCTGCCAGCATTTTCCATGGGGAGAGTGCCGCCGCATGAGATTTTCTAAGCGCATCGCACAGACGTTTACGCGCATCGCCGCAGCCGGTAAACAACCTCCACTGCTGGCGCGTCTGTTCGATGTGCTTTAACAATATCCCTTGCCGGGACTTCCCACAGGGGGGGAGTCCCAGCAAGGGAGACTGTTAAAGCACATCATGCAGACATGCCGGCAGCATATTGCGTAGATGTCCCCGGGCGGCCCCGCAAGACACCCGGGAGTCTGCTTTGATAAGCCTGGGGGGGGGGGCACATCTTGGGGGCAGAGTGGCAGCATATCACGGGGGATGGACAGAGTTGCAGCATACCTCGGGGGGACGGAGACAGTGGCAGCATATCTCGGGGGGACGGAGACAGAGTGGCAGCATATCTCTTACACTAAGAATCAAAATTGTTCTTTAAAAAAAAAAAAGCACCTAACTTTTAGGGTGCTGCCTATAAATCGAGCCAATACGGTATATACACACGTACATACACACACACACAGACTCGGGTTAAGTAAGAAAGAATGTTTAGGGGATTCTTCTTAAATACATGTGTGACTAAATGGATCAATACATAGTTTTGCCACTTTACATATACCATGTAAACATACCTGTAAACAATCTTGTGATCATGTAAGTACTGCAACCCGAGAACAACACAAGCAGCATAAAACCTGGGAATAAGAAAAACATTCAGACGGCTTTACAGCGAAGCAGTTCTCTTTCTCCGAAACTTTGTAAGTGAACATTGTATTGCAGTTTTCCTGCAAAATCAAGGTCAATACCATTACTTACACAGCTCTAGGTTCGGAAAATACATCTGTGTGGATGTGCATCATGAGGTCCCCGCCAGCTGCGTATTCCATTACAAAACATACATGATCTTGCGTTTGGAAACAGGCAAAAAGGTTGACTAAAAATGGATGCCTTACACTGTTGACCGTTTCAAAAATGCGCTTTTCACACATGAGGCTGAAAAATAAAAAGATAACAATTAGGTTTTGCAATACGATCTTAAGCCAAGAAACGTCCTTATGCCACTATATTCTGAGGAACTGCAATCAACTAACCACCACTGCTCAATAACAGTAAAAAACAAACAAAAAACAAATTAAAAAAAACATACACACAACTTTCCTTAAAGTCTGCACATATTTAAATTCAAAATACTAGAACTGATAAGATTTTTCTTATTATTCTAATTAACCAGGCAAGGTCATGTAAATGTTATTATTTGACTGACCTGTCAACCTCATCTCGTGCAACAATGTCTCCTTTTTTTAATGCTTTGATGGCAAACATTTCATGTGTACTTTTGTATTCCGCAAGCAAAACCTGTAGTAAGGATACAATTTCAGTTGCACTACTCATGTTAAAGGCAATACATTTCATCCCAAACGGGCCCTGCTCACTACCAGACGTACCTTCCCAAAGTGTCCCCTACCAAGGACAGCACAACACCTGAAATCCTGCAGGCCAAACTGGAACCTTTGCTGAATTCTGCAGGAACACAAAAGGGTTTCACTAACCACGGTAACATTTAAAATACAGTCTGCATAATCCTGCAAACACAATGTAACTTACAGCCGGTTCTCAGACTCTCTGGCAGCGCTGAAGTTCAGGTCTGACACCATCATGTCTGGTTCCTTGGGTATCTCAACTGTAGGCTTTGAAATTCTATTATTTCTTTTGTCTGGATATTCATAACTTGTGTCAGAGACCTAGAAGAGAAACAAACACGCAACATGTATCCAGGAGATGCTTTTACAATACACACAGATAGCTAGCAGCTCCATCAAACTGGGCAACCTGAACACTTCAGATAAACATCAATGACACATTTAAAAAAAATGTTTTAAACTTTTTCCCTTTGTAGGAAGAGGGAGAATATTGTTTTTCACTCTCTCCCTAAAATCCACCCTAAACAGATCACCAAGCTAGTCTCCCTAGACTTGCATTGGGAAACAATGCATGTGATCAGCCAGCAGGAGGCGCAATTTGCTATCTCAGCAGGGTCTAGACAGACAGTGCAGGGATATCCTGTCCTCTGATGAACCAGATCAGCAGTTGGGCTGCAGCAACTAATCAATAAAATCCATAATGATCAATAATGAAAGTCGTTGTCAATGATTTTCATTACTGATTAGTCGAATCAATTTTATCGAATTTAAGATGAGGGTTTTCATCTTAAAAACCCTAAGTCATAGAAGCTCCAGCAAAAGTGCCGGCCAGCAGCAGAGGTTTGTCTACACGCATCATGCAGGCGTTCACTGGCTGCCCCCACTAGACACCAGGGAGTGTGGCGCACAGGGGGGGTCGTTTAGTAGTGTACAAGAGGAGCAGAGTGGCATATCTGGGGGGCACAGTGGCAAGCCTGGGCTCAGATGTGCATAACTGGGGGGCAGGTTGGGAAATAAAAACAAGAAATGCATTTTTCTCAGCATTTTTTTTTTTATTCTACACCCACATTGTTCATTATTTTAAATAAACAAAAAATGTACGAATTTTTTTAATCCAATTGATCGAAAAAATAAATCGGCCAACTAATCGATTATGAAAGTAGTCATTAGTTGCAGCCCTAGTCAGCAGTGACGATTCCTTGAAGGGAATGCCTGATCACAAGATCAGGCATTTTTCATGCAACAGCTTACCAGTGCTCCTGCTGACAGCTATTACAAACGATCAGCCAGCGGGTTGGCATGAGGGTTTCTGTTTTGGGTAGTCCAAGCTGTCAAAAGACAGCCTGGCCTCCTGTGTAGTGGCAGGGAGATGTCCTAACGTGACATTCATAGGGGCATCTTACAATAGATTTTCTGGATATACTGGTACGATTTAGATCACTTGTCGGAATATTTTGACTTTTCTCCTGAAGAAGCCAACAAAGCTTGGCGAAACGCGTTGAGACCGTACTATATCTGGACACCTTTGATCTGCTGGACGTTTTTATTCCGTTTGTTTGCATAACATTTCGGTTATGCCACCTTATTTGTGAGTTTTTCATTAGCTCTTTCCTTATTAAATATAGTTTCCTGATATTGCACCATTTGTGGTCTTCTTCATTTCCATTCCAGACATTCAGACGATTATCCTTACATTCGATGGGCCTCGTTTGCATATTACTTTTGTGAGTGCATCACGTTATCATCACTCATATTTTTGATATTTGAACTTATTACACTATTGTATTCTTGTTTTTTCTTTTTTACATGTTTATGCGCCCCATTTTTTGATATATATACTGGTACGTCCATAGGGAAGTGAATGCCTTAATTAGCACTACTGCACATTTTGAAGCATTACCTTAACTGGTACATGCGATGGCTTAACATCTTGAGGGGTCTGATCATGATCACCATGTGAAGATGTCCGGGGTGGAGCAGGGGGTGGTTCTGGTTCTAGCTCAAATTCCAACTTTGTGATAGGAGATTCACTTTGAAGAGGATGAAATAAAACATTTAATCAATGAAATCTATAGGCATTACACACAATTTACTATATATCAAATGTATACTATACAAAAATGGCATCATAGAGAACAATAGAAATTCATAAACTGAAAAAAGAAAACCAAAGAGAGAAAGATTATAGAACATGGAGTCCTCTACTCGCAGGCCAATGAACATTACAAAAATAATGTAGAATGCATTACCAGGCTAAGGGGGGCAGTTCTAGATTGTGTGGATCCAAGACAGGCACCGACGTTGGAACATCAACTTGGGGGCTGTAGGTCCCAGAATGATTAACTGTTGGAATTGCACGTCTCACCAGTCTGCCCCATGTGGCGATATTAATATTCATCTGAGGAGCACGCAGGAATGTTTTTCCTGCAAAAAAATTATATGAATTGAGTATCCATTGTCAAACCAGTAACACAAATAAAATCCCAAATGCACTTAGAAATAAGCACCCAGAAGACAAATAGAATATCTGCTTACTTTTACCTTGATTACCCAACCATAATAAAGAAAGACATCTCCAACTCTAAGGTAGTTTGAGATGAGGAATCTTCCATTAACAAGTGCGCCACACCAGCACTTACAAGATGCCCTGATAAAATTGTTAAACCTTGATGTTACCTTGTTGCTTTGAGAAAATTTTCTTTTGCCTCTGAAGCTTTGGTCGTCTCTCAATA
The DNA here is from genome assembly GCA_009364415.1 of Spea multiplicata. Taxonomy (NCBI): domain Eukaryota; kingdom Metazoa; phylum Chordata; class Amphibia; order Anura; family Pelobatidae; genus Spea; species Spea multiplicata. Next base: position 26,367 of record VKOC01001742.1, read on the forward strand.
ACTGGATTGAAAAAGGTTACCTGTTTAAAACATATTCAAATGTTAATTGGTAAATGTGAATCATAAGACTTCCACGGTAGTGCTCCAGAATTTGCAACGGTAATTCTCAATAAGTATGACCATTTTAATCAACTAAAACATGAGCTTTTGCAATATATACAATTAAACACTAAATTTAAATAATTTATTCTTTACCTATTTCTACTTTATATATAATGAGCATTCAATTCCAGAACAAACACTGCTAGGCTAGACTAGTCTAGGGTCACTAGATGGCTCCTTTTGCTGGGAATACTTCTGGAAATTCATTCTGCTGGGCACTTTATTTTATTGCAGCCATGAACTAAATCATTTTTATAAGCATTACCAGCCAAAGCAACATTTTGGTCACGGCAGGCCACCTATCTTCCATCAAGCAGCTTATACATATAGTTTGCCTCCGGTACTTCAACTGCAGAGGATTTAGAGGAGATTTTCCTATTTCTCTACACAGGATAACAGGTGGCAAGAAACTGGTAATCTACGCTTATCTGAGGAGATCCTGAATACTTTACACTTCATAAAAGAATTGCGTGGGGTTGAAACCTTGCCTTACTCGGCAGGAGTTAGCACATCTTACCTCCGCAAACAGGGTGCCCTGAGGCTCCAGGTAGAGGCACATGCCATGTCTCTGGTTGTCCAAGAAATCTTCCAACCGCAGAAACTTCACGGCACACAATGATCGCCAATCACGCCAAAACACTGAAATCTCCAGCTCCCGGGACTAGATGGAAAAAAAAGCATATCGATCAGCGTTGGCAAAATGTTTTTCATGAATATTGTGTACAGGCCTACACCACACAGGATACATTTCAAACACCATGACATTCTAGCTATATTGGTACAGAGTGGAGGATGGCGTAAACTTGAGTAAAAGGTAATTGGACAAAAACCAGAACCAGGATGGTGGTCATGTCTTAAGATGATTGCACTAAACATTCTATAAAATTGATTGAACTGGGTAGCCATTTACTGGATTACTATGGTGTGTTTCATATACCAAAAAGCTTTTTTTTTTTACAAAGTAAATATTGAATTAGAGATTTCAAAAAACTTTCAAAATGTTTAAAAAAGTTATATTGCTATATATAGTAATTTAAAGAAGTAACAAGACAAAAAAAACACCAGCTAGCCATTTCTTTTGTGGGGAAAGCACGCCTGTCTCAAGATTTCGCTCTTACCCTATCCAGCTCCAGTGTAAATTTCTGATCCCATGACTGATTGGAAATCGGTTTCCAGCTTGTTTGACCAACTACAGTGTTATCCAGCTTCAACACCGCACAAACCTCATCTGTAACGAAATTACAGAAACTCAGATTAAAAGGCTAAGAGGATTGCGAAAACACAAAAAGCCCCACTGTTAAAAGCTGCGACAAAGAAATATCTACTTAAGAAAAGATTAGCGTATTTCTGATGTTTTTCTAAAGCACTGCTCTATGAATGTATGAATTGCCTTCACATTCACAGGGTTTCCTCTACAATCAGATGAAGATTTTAATCTCCCTTTACTTGGGATTGTAGTTAAAGCCTCTCCAATAGCCAAGGTCAATAAACCACATAAACCCACAGGAATCTAGATTTGAAGGAAGAGCCACTTAATCAGACAAATCTGCAATTTGAGCACAAATGCGCACAACAACCCTATATATGTCAAAAGAGATCGTTGGAAGAGAGAAATGTGTTAAAATGTCAAAACGTCATCTGCTGATATGAAAATGCTGCTAATAGTCTGTGTTACTCTGACCTAAGGATGAACCAGAAAGACGTGTGGACCAATTCCACATCCTTTCAATGGGTTATGAAGACCCAGCCTACAAAAACAAAAGCCATCCGACTGAATACAACACCTAATATAAGGTGGCTTTTTTTAAAAAAAAAAATTAAAATTTTTAACGATTTCCATGATATACACAGACATGGTAGATCAAAAGTCATCTGACTAAAATGTTTTAGACAATGCACAAAAGTTACTGAACTGGAAATGTCATCTGTCTTCAGAAGATTCCGACTGCTGCCACTTTTGTTTTTACTTGTCCTACTCATAAATGAGGATCTCGCTTCGCTGGGACTCCAGCCAGGCAGCGGGGTTGAGGTGGCCTTCGATCTGCCTGGGACATTCTCTAGAATATCCTGGCATCCCATGAGGCGAACATCTAGCGTGCCTGTAGAACAAAGATACAAAGCCTGAATATACACAGGGTTGCATTCGCAATACACACAACACAAAGTTATAACTGAACCCAGAAGGTCACTGGTTTATCAGAGATCATCTGCAACCCTATAATTTAATTGCACATTCTATTTTAAATTGGCATAGTAATTAATTTCAATGAAAGGGCTGTAATTAAAAAGTATATTTCTCAACATAGATCAATATGTTTTTGTGCATCTCGCTCATAGTGCCTTTGGGTGAACAAAGCTTTTAATATGCGAGGGGTGGATGGGTAAAACAAAATGTTGTACAGTGTATTGAGACTGTATCCTAAGATACCAACCTGTTAGGGCTGCTGGTTTGGACAGCGTACTGTACTGGTTCTGTGTAGAAATTATACTTTGGCGTGGACTTAAAGTTGGAGAGGCAACAAGGGAGAGCTCCTCAATGATAATACTGCTCTTGGGATGGTTTTTGGGAAGTTCACTGAGCCTTTGTTCTAATGAATATTTCAAGAGATCCAGCTTTTGACTTGACTCGTTGAATCTTGACTGAGCCTGTTGGGAAACATTAGTTTCTAATGTCTTCTCGGACATTGCAAAAACCACAAAACCAAGCGTTGGACCAACTGTAAAGTAACATCAACTTTCACCACGTATCATACGGGGCCAAACGTTCCTGGTGAAACGTTCTTTGAATAATGGAGTTAAGCTTAAAGTTAAACTCTACTGTAAACACACACTTATCCAAAATGAGAAACGTTACATATACATCTAATATAGGGCTCTAGGCTTATGGTCTATAATTTTCAAGGAAGCAGGAGCACTCGCAAGACTTGAGGATAACAGGATAATTATTTTATTCCCTGTCCTGTGAGTGCTGCTTTCTTAAAAAATAGTCTACTTGGTCATCATTTGGGTTGGGAGCGTTCCATTCACTTATTCAATGTGCCATCACAATCCAGATCTATGGATTGGGAAAGCTAAACATAGAGGTACATGACAAAGGGGAATCCTCTACCCTCAAAATAATCCTGGTACGCCAAATCTTAGAATTAAAAATATCACCGTCCTCCTATAAGCCAGGTGACCTTTACAATTTACTATAGGGAGCTAAAGTGGTTAACCATCTATATATCATAGCATAAAATACTCATCTTTTTTGGATAGAGAGTATATTTAATAAAATAAGCAATTTTCTTATATATTTGCAGGTAATGTAGATATTATGCTGGGGAGGGGGGCATACTAAAACTTACCTCTGAAAGAGCTTTTCTGTCTGTAACTTTTCCAGAGCCCAACAGCTTCATTACATTTTTGGCACCTTCAGCAACTGCAAACTCTATCCTGAAATGGTGCCGTAACTCTTCCAGCCGAAGCTCCAGCGGACTAATGACAGGTTTTGCTGAAGAAAATCAAATGTTGCACTGCATCTATAATAATTCTCTATGCAAGATTGTCCATAAAAACAGCAGTGATCTATATATCTGTTACTTCAATATACTGTGAGCAGGGTTACCCATTTAAATGCGATTTTATCATTCAAAAAGGCCATTACAGTACATGCGCTGATTAAGCACATTCGAATTTCTACTTCCTATAACTATTACTGCTGTGCAGTCGGAGTCGCTGTCACGGACTACAATACGTATTGTAATACTAATTGCTAATTTAGATAAAAGGCGAGTGAACTGGCATCCAAAAGAGAGATACGAGGCTCCAATCTTTTCCTTTACAGAACTTGGGACAGGTGAGTTCACGTGACTGGTGTGAAGTAAACGTAGTCCAGCAGGCAACAGAACGCTGAGGTCACTGAATACCTAAGCAGCTAATAAACTGGAGTATCATTATAGCATAATTATATCTCACAAGGTGGTGTTTGTGTGTCTGTGTGCGTGAATTTTGATTTGTTTATGCTCATTGGAGCAGCAGAAAAAAATAATTTTAAATTTGAAATCCTTTCCTATCAGGCAGTACTTAAATGTTTTACCATTATCAAAAGACATTTCATGGGTTTGTTGCATAGCCTGTAGAATCTGCATGCGTATGACTTCTATTTTTGTCTTGCTATCCTGAAGCATTTGCTGGGCAGTGCCAAGAAGTTTCCGATCCTGTAAAATGTAAAAAAAGAGTCACATGCATTAAGATAGGAAAAAGAGTTAGAGTTAAATACTTAATTTTTAATTATCAGTTATAAAAAAACACAACAAAAAACATATGCTCCTTTTGGTTTACAGGCACACAAAGCACTTAAATGGTTCAAGTAAAATATGTATAATTTTCATTAGTAACGAGAAACTCCAAATATTAAGTATAGAGAAACAGCCTCAAGTTACTTGTGAAGGGACAGTCCATAAGCGACCATATAGTTATCAAATTCTAAAGTCAGAAGAATACGCAGTATAGGCCGGGGGGGCAGGATGCACACGTGGATTTTAGCTGGTAACAGCATTTGTACAGAGCTGTACAGCAGAGACTAAGATTAGCAAACAGGAAGGCTTTTGTTGAAAGGATGATTATAGTTTGACACAAAATTAAGACGGGTAATTCAGACTAAATCATGGTGTTTCTTCTTTGTAGGAGGATTTAGACCGAGTTGGGGACTGGGCAGGCAAGTGGCAGATGAGGTTCAGTATATATATATATATATATATATATATATATATATATATATATATATATATGCAAGGTTATGCATTATGGTAAAACTAATAATGCAAGCTATACTATGAAATATCCCTGGGGAAAACTACCAATGAGTAGGACTGGATTTAGGAATAATGGTAGACAAGAGACTTGGCAACAGTGCAGCAAGCAGCTGCCAGGGCCAGTAAACGGGGTATGGATTCACGGGAGGACAATATTATCTTGCCTCTTAACAGGTCAACAGTAAGACTGCACACCTTGAATACGCGGTACAATTCTGGGCACCGGTCTTTAAAAAGGACATTATGGAACTAGAAAAATGCAAAAGAGGGCTACAAAATTAAGAGGATTGGAAGATACTAGTGAAGAGAGACTAAAAAAAGTAAAAAATGATATGCACTGGATGGGAAATAACATGATATAAATATATGCAGGGCCAATATAAAGAGCTCTTCAGTAACCTGTTCATTAACAGAAATGTACAGATAAATGTACAATAATGACATTTTAAACTAATTTAGAAAATAGCAGACAGAAACAATGTGGCAGTAAAAGTTACTTTCCGTTCAATGAAAACTCATCTCAAGTGAACAGATGGTGTTACATCTCCATATCCATCGCTACCATGATTTATTCTGATCTGCAATACACATACCGGACATATCGCAGATTGCAATTGGAAATAACCCCTCCATGTCTCCTTGTTCCAGGTATGCCCACACTAAAGCCTTGGTGCGCTCCTGAAAATTGTTAATTTACACTTGATTCCCCCCTACTTTTGCTTGATTCTGTCTGCAATAAACTCATTGCTATTCAGTTTTTTTTTTGTTTTTTGTTTTTTTAAACTGCCTCAACCCCCTGTCATTGAATCCATCTCATCTTTCGATACTACCTCACTTGCTGCTCTTTCTTATGGTTGCCTACACTTTAGCCACACACGTAGAACTCGAAATAAAGGGGCACACTATTTTTTGAAGCTCACCATCTTTATAGCCATCTTTATAGCCGTGGTGATTTAAAGGTCCCCTGGTACTGCCTACCAATATATTGATAATTTTGCTGCACAACTCTCACTCTCCTTCTACCATCCCCAGACTAGCCCTGGATGATTAGTCCCTCTATCCCATTACTGCCTCCAAACTGTTGACCCCCTCACCTTCTACTTTGGTCTCACACAGTAGACTGCTTCAACCATTGTAGGAGCGAACCCATCCTAATTTTCTTCCAGCACCACCTTCTTTCTGTCCAATTACCGCCTCCTAACCTGCAACCTTGCCATACCCCTAAGCCATCTCTGCAATGACACACACATACTTCTATCGCTCCTTTACGTCTGTGTCCAAAAGGTTTAACTGCACAGTATAACCGTACACTGGCCCAATCCTTGATAAGGACTTAAAAATAGTAACTGAAAGTTGCAGAAATTCACTTTAAGACCTGGCTAAGCATTAAAGATAACATCTGTTCTCATGATGCTGTTTCCACTTCATTTCAACCCCCCTCATGTTATCCAGTATAGCTTTATCTCCTCCAGCATATCTATTGTTGTAGAGCCTCTACTATTTATCTATACCTTAATTCTTACAAAACTAATCTTTTTCTCTCTGCTTCCATGCTGATGACACACCAATCTACCTTTACCCTCCTGACCTCTTGACCTTTTAATTCACCTCACACATTGTCTCCCTGGTATAACATCTGAAGGTCAATATCTCCAAACCTGAGCGATTCACTCTCTTCTACCCCAAAGTTCTGATATCACCACCATATCCACAATCTTCTCAACGCCAAATGTTTTTTGCTTTGGTGTTGCACTTGACTCCACAAAAGAAGTACACCCTGATGCCTTAACCTACATTTAAGCTAAATTTCCTAAATATGTCAGTTCTCCATTCAAGACACAACTATAAAATGAATTAAACAGGCAGCAACATGCGTTTATATAGCGCTTTTGGACTCATTCATCTGGTATCAAGCCTAGATTATTACAACGCCTTACTAACTGGCCTCCCCGCTCCATTGTGAACACTTCTGTCACACTAATCTTATAGCGGTCTTGGTCTGCTGCCTCACTGTGCCAATCACTAGCTCATCATAGGCAGGGGTTTAACACCGCAGCCCTATTACCTCTGCTCTTATCTCTAAACACTAACTACCCTGTTTGCTCTGCCCACAACCTGTCTCTCTCCTTAACCAATATCACTTCTACCCACTTGTGCTTCCGGGATATTGCCTGCACTGTAAATATACTCTGGAATTCCATACCTTGTTCTGTCCAACTTTCTCCAACTTATTCTAACACTCATCGAAACCCCACCTGTACAGAGTCATATGCAGAATACACACAACGTGTATTTTCAAAAGAAACCACCTGTTTTTTTCATCCATCAACATCTCCAGGCAATTGACTTCTGCTTACGCCTTTATTGTGTTCATCTAATTGTTAATTTTACATCTTGCCCACACTATTGCAATAGAACCAAGGAGTCCGCGGGCGAGTTTACCAATATGGTGCAGCAAGAATATGAATAAGCCAAGCGTAAAGTTGTTGGTTTCTACAATTCTTCAGATTTTTCCAAAAGGCATCAACAAAATGAGAAGTTGCATGTTGGTAATATTCAAATCACACAAGTTGAATTATCCCCCCCCAATAAAGAAATTAAACACTACTCACTTTAGATGGACCATTAGAATATGTCTGAATCATGTTTTCTGCCCCTTGCTTCACCTTCAGCTCAATATCCAACTGTTTCTGCAAAGCCGTTAACTTCCCATTGTTCGTTGAGGTTCCAGGCTCACTTTTAGGAGTGTCTGGCGTCTTCGGACAGTCTGGAAATGTCAAACAAAATAGTCTTGGAATCACAAAAAGGCTAACAATATCAGCTGGCGGTTGAAAAGTCCTGAAAGCAGCGTAACAGTTAACATTGGATTAAATAATGGGTGGAAAAGAAAAGTTGAAGCAAACAGATAAGTTCTGAGTAAACAGGACAATGACGTGTCTTTCAGTTGCTATGAATGGTGCAAATGACACAAAATAGCAGCATGTACCACACAGAACTAGCGAGCTCCCTGGCAGGTAAAGTAGAATGTAACATTAGTACTGGGGGTACATGATCTTGTACAACATAAATAAAACATTGTTTCAGAGGAAACTAAAAGGTTTGATGAGTGGACAAGCAGCGGTATGAGACAGGCAAGAAAATACAGGGACACCGCCGGTATGAACGCAGGAAGGCTGTACTAAGGAAAAATTTACTCCAATTTTAGCACAAACTGTATAGACAAAAACTTTCCCGATTTTACTTTTTGGGTAGATAAATGGCTTTAAAATAAGTGTAAAATGCATTTGTCATCGATACAAGGTAAAAGTGCCCCGATAGCATGGGAATTAAATTTTAAACTCTCAAAATATACATATACTTCAAGTTGTTATTTTTTTCAGTTTGCCCTTAGAATAAAATTCTAGCGATACACACATTATCACCATTAGAGGTTTTAGCTATAAAACAGCAGCAAGCACGATCAGTGACACAGGAAAAAGAAATAAGTGATCTCATACAGCTACACTGAAATAAGGGCACAACGGGAGAAAAACTGTCACATCCATGACACCAGCGATCCCTAAAACTCCGGCTAGCAAAAATGTAAGCATGATCTAAGAAAGCATGTCTAACCCACAGTCACGATCAGAAAAATCCCTGGGTCTATGCTAGCAGCTAGCTTGCTGACAAATACATTTGGTTTCCATACTTCAGTCAGATTATTCAATGAAAATTTAACATGTATTTTTTTTTTCAGCCTGGAAAAGTCAGAACACAGATTTGCAAGCACTCTATAAATAAAATGTAAGATAAAAACACAGCCATTTTTTCCTATAGGAATGGTAACTCCTCAAAAATATCAACAGTCAGGGTAAACACGTTTTAAATCGGATAAAATCTATAGGCCATTTCATACATCCAGATTAAAGCAACGTTAACTCCCTTCATGACAATGGTTTTTGCGGTCTGTGCATTTAACTATAATTCTACAATTAGTATATATTTTTTTTAATTTCATTTGATTCTCTTCTCACTCCGATCCCACACTGATCAGGAAACAGGGCTATGCTGATTGCAGTACATGTAATCAGCCAGCAGGGGCAGGTAGTCAGCTTTCCCAGCAGAGTAATGAGGAAACCCTTCTTTATTCTGCGTGTTGGTGATGTTTGCAAACCGACACGGGGGGGGGGGGTATGGGGGTCAGACTCCAGGCAAACCCTTAGGAGGGAGTATCACACCCAAGCAGTCATTTGAACCCATTTTTTTTTAGGATAAAATATGTCCTAAGGCAGTTTGTATAAGACATTGACCTCAGATGACTGAAGAAATCTAAAATATGTACATAGATCCCATTTTAGACATAAGCTAGTTGCAAAGTGTGGTCTTAAAAGATCTGCAATAAATAAACAACTAGGCAAGAGAAGTATGCAGTGGTAAATATACAAATAAGAGACTTCTAACCATAAAAGACATAATTGGCCACTTCATGCATGGATCGTACGCTACAATGCAGCAGCTGAATCCAAGTAAAAAGCAGCCTCCTACTGTACCTGGAAGATCCTCTGCTTCTCGCACAACAATGTGCGCGTTCACCTCTTGGAGACTATAATGTAATTCTTCCAGCTTCTTATTTGACTTTTTCAAAATATTGTCCACATAAGCCAAGTTTTTTTTGTCTGTTGTGACCTTTCGAAGGTTTTCAGCTCCTACTTTAATTTTAAGTTCTTTTCTAATTTCACGTTTTATCTGGTCCTTAATTTCATCCAAATTAGGTTGTGTCTGGGGGTCGGAAAAATCTACTTTCTGGTGAATACCCATGTGTTCAGTTGACATATGGCTCCTGGTGTCCTGTACAAAAAAAAGGAAACAAATTAGGAATCATAGGCTTACTACATAAGATCAGTTTTAAAAAAGATTGCAACGCAGTTTCAGATGGCCACTGAAAAATGAAGGGCCTAAGGACTAATAAAATCACTGGGCCAGAAAAGCTGTAAATGATATGGGATAACCATATTGGAGCGGAAGGTGTATACCAACACGAACATTGCGTAGCAAAAGCCAGCGCTCTCAATGCTGATTGAGCCTATACATCATAGGAGACGTGCCTTGACAGCCACATCGCTATTAAGACCAGCTATAAAATCTGAGACTTTTATTGTCATAGAATTTAACACAATAGTGCTATTAATTTAACTGGCACCCCCCCCCCCAAAAAAAAATAATGCATTAGTTCTACCCAGAAAATAATTATTTAGTACAGATTAATGCTAACTTGTAGTCATCTGAGATAATCATCACTGATCGTATATTGGAGTCAATATTACACGGACTCCAGTGTATTTAATACTGAAAGCAGGGAGCATATCATGTTATTCTTAAACATGGTCAGAAGGCCCTCATTCTATTCTGAATGGACTCCAACATGCATTAAATATAAAACTACAATTTTGGAGACTAAATTGTTCCTTCAAGGTCCTCAGGATGCGTTAAACTATCCTTCATTAATATTAAAGCCAAAGCTGACTAAATAAATATTTAATAACTTGGGATCTCATATCAAATGTCTTATATTTCTCTAGTAAAGGTGTTTATTATGATATACCTCTGCATGGTGTAAAGAAATGTGGAAGAAAAAAAAAACAAGCAAACATACGAGAGAACCTAAAAATGATGTTTCTGCAGGGCAAAAAACCCAAAACAAAAACAGGCATAGCTCAATGTAGTATTCACAAAAACAAAGATACTCTAGTTAGTGCCTCTCAACACAGTTTACTATTTGACACAAATCCATTCTAACCAATACACTCTGCCAAGCAGGTTCCTTACACCAGATGCGCATCAGAAGGACTTTCGGACCTCTCAACATCACAAACTGTCAAAAAAAAAGAGCCTAACTGGTAGAAAGGTCATAACAGCAACAAAACAATTCATAAACTGGGGTTTCATTGAAAGAAAGGGACAGTCTAGTGTCACCAATGAAGAATGCCTTACATAACTGGCATTGTGACACTCATACAAGTCACATTAAATAAAAAAACTCCACAATAACACATACAAGACTTCCAGGAACAGGTCAGTCCAACCAGAGCGCAAAGGGGCCACAAAAACCATCAGTCTGATATAAAACACAACACCACGATTATCAGTGACTCAAGGCAAGCATTAAACTTCATCAACTTCACCATGGATTTATCTGGATATTTCTGCTAATCCTGTCAGACAGAGCCAGTGGTAGGCGTCCACACCTTCCATTGGCTTCATTTCTGTTTTCCCATGTTATCCAAGGTGTAAGGGATCACAATTATTTATCACTCATTCCACAACACCGCAAACAGGATTACAGAAACAGTGTTGAGGTTATCCTCCGCCTCCAACGATGTGTATGCATTAGGCATTGTGTGCTGACCTTAAAAAAAACCCTGGACTCAAGGGTTTACCTGTGTAAATAAATCTCACACACTGCTTGCACCCCTATTACCTCATCTGCACACAATCACGCTCTTATCGCCAAAGAATTGCTGACTTCTGAATTCTAACAGTAAAGCTTCATTTTATTGTGAAACTAGAAAAAGACACTCATCACCCAATAAGAAATGCTGGTTTGGCACACAATTTAAAATAAGAAATCACACGAAAAACACCTAACTGGTACTGGATGAGAACAGAGTATTGCAAATGAATACAGCTTAGCAAAACTGGAGGAACGATGGATTAACCCATCAACCCTAGAACAATTACAACCATCTGTAGGCTTCCAAAAGCTTTATTATTTAACCAGCAAGTCTGAGGAGTGCCAACGAGTAAACGCCTGTGGCATGAAATACCTTGGATTTTTGTTCCTGGACTCCCTGTTAGCCCTTGATGATGAAATAACTTTTTTTTTGGAAACAGTTTGGCCTCCAAGGTTGAGGGTCATTTTCAAGACCCCAGCAACCATCTGGTCCAACCCAATCAAAAGTTATCCATCCTCTCCATTGTAGAGTCAAAGTTAAAGGATGTAAATACTATCCATCTGCTTCATCGCAGTGCTTTGTTGGCATGATTTATCAACCGGGTCTTGGAGGGAACTCGTAAAACAAATTAAAAGTATTGTAAAATATTAGTCACTTCCAGGTTACTGCCGAGGCGGCCCTGTCTAATTTACAAACTGCAGGTCCTGCACTGTTTGCACAGATACAGAAGCAGGCGTTAAACAAAATCTTAGGGATGCGTCATAAAGCGGTCGTAAAATTCACAGTAAGAAAAATACAGAAGGAGGATCTATGGTCTGGGATACCATAACATATAACTTATTGAAGCATTAGTGTTAGGCTCTGAACGCATTGGTAAAGAGTACCACTAAAACGCATGTATGTAAACACGGTTAAATTTATTAAATAGTTTATGAGCAGAGGAAGCTAAAAATATGCCCTCCTGGGAAGAATGTGTCAAGTGCCTCCCGCATGCGAGAGGAGAGATAAGCCGTTGGGGAGTAAATCTCTAGCCCTTACATTGCATATGAAAAGTAATAATAATAATAATAATAATAAAAGTGTAGCGCTAAGAAATCTCTCAGTCTTACCAAGAGAAACCGACTAGCTAAAGGTATGACATGGGAAAGTCTTTGTATATGCTTATATGGTAGCAGCATCTTTAAGTTATATTTAGTAACATAAAACATTAATACACGGCATTCCATGATGAGAAAAAAAAAAATATTTTTGTAAAATCAGGAATACCAAAAGAATTTTAAGATCCACGTTCCAGCAAAATAAGGATAGAAATATAAGGAGTGGGGGGGGGGGGGCTTACAAAAAGCTGAAAATGTGCATTTAACAGACTGCCCGAAAATAGGTGTTAACCAGGCTTACGGAGTTCCTATCTTATTACTCTTCTAAATGACAATAAATGATTTGACGAGACGTGTCAGGATACACGATAGCTTTTATATACAGCACCAATAATTCACGCAGACAAAACTAGAATGGACAGAGTACGACAAACCTTTACTAGGTGAGGATGGCCCTGGATAACAAGCTTACAATCTAAAAATGGGCGATTCTTGTAATATTTACAATTCAACAATAGACATTACAAGGAATGGAACATTCTAGCTGATGTTCTCTCAAACTAAATCGGGTTAATCTTTGTATAATAGATGATAACAGTCACAGCTAACTCTCACAAGAGGCTAAAATATTATGGTATATTAAGCAATAGAGGTGATAATTCTACAACTTCCTTAAACTAACCAGGCCCATTAAACACTCAACAAAAAACAAAAAAACCCCACAAAACTCTAAAACAATGTAATTCAAGGTTCCAGAGGAAGGAGTTCGTCTCAACATTCATTGCATCACTGCAGATCATTAGTCACACATGGGGCGTAAGGGAAGACGGAATACAACAAAACGTTAATAAGCCAAGTAGCCTGCGACATATCTAAGCCTTCACTCGGTGCAAGTAATTATAAAGCGAGTGTATCAGGTATATCAAGCTTTATTTTTAACACCATGCTGATAACCCAACACCCTTTGAGAAGCTGGGTGATACCAACACGAGCAACAAACTTTGCTCATAATGCTGAATGACGACTTGAACAATACATTGAGGGAGCACCGGCGGATTCCGTACCATTATTACAATGAGAGGAGGATACATCAACAATAACATGACAATAAGATACTACTTTGCAGTCTGAACAACATGCTTGCCAAATTGCATGCATCGATCAATACGTAATTAAACCATGATGCTGGGACCGCATAAGTATGGCGACTACATCACAAAACAACTTTATTGGTAAAGTAAGAATTATGGTTTCTAGAAACGAAATATGTTCTATGCGAAGAATGCATGTCAAAGGTCAACAGATCAATTACAAAAAATATATGCAATTAGAAACTACTCATTCCATTATGCCATTACTGCTGAAAACACTTGTGTTCCTATATTTTCTGTTTAATGTAATAAATACAAAAAGTCATTAACAGATCACATGACTAAGACGCGTTACCGCGCTCACATCTATTTTGCTTGTGGACCTATATTTAAAGAAAAGGATGTCGGCTTAATTGCGAGGTGTCCGTAACGCCGCGTCATTTCCTCTGCTGTTCCTGTCTAATTTTTTTTTTTTTTTTTAAAGGAAGTTGACCAGGAAATGAATTTATATCTTGGGAAGCAGCATTCATAGTTCCTTCGCTCTTATTGCTTTCTTCTGCTAATTCTTCCTTTTAAAAAAACCTAAGGCATATAATAGCTTCTTCACTTAGATGAGATGAGAAATTCAGGTCACTTTTGTTAAAGTTGTAGATCCAGTTCAATCAGGTATTTTAGCTATTTTATTGTGCTTTGTATCTTTAGGGTAAATCAATATTTATTGAAATTTTCAAGTTTTCAAGGTTGCAGGGATACAGAATGCTTTGTATCTTTAAGGCATGCTTCAATAAAGTGTTTCAGTCATTAAATGGTTTGGATGTTGTAACATATATTAATGCATACATAGAGAAAGATATATATATATATATATATATTTTAAATTTTTTGTTTCTTGCGGTCTCCTCACATGATTACCTATTTGTAACAGATCTGATTCCCAGCAAGTAGGTGAATTAAATGTCACAGGTAAACTATTGAGTTTCCATCCAGACAAATCTTCACACAAAACAGAGTATTGCACCCCATTTATAAAAGACACAATGAACCGAGCCGTGTCCTGAACCAATTCTTTCCACGCCAAGGACATGTAACATTAGTAAAATGAACCAGACATGCAAAATAACATGGCTCCTTTAAGTAGAGCATCACTCTCCATCTCTAACCACACAAGTGTATAGATCAAAAGGATTGATTTATAGTATTTCAAAGAGATTAGGTCGTATGAATGTCTTTTCACTTACAGACTGATGGCATAAAGATAACATTTATGAGCTATACAGGCAGCTGTACTGTCCTGCCGATTCCTTGCTCACAAATACAGTCTCATACAAGGCCGTTCATCATTAATAGGCAGGTTTGCATGCTTTTTAATTAAACATATATACACACAAGGTAAAGCACAGACACGCATTTTAACCTTTGTACTTTTTTCCCGACCGTTTGCTTTCATTTCATGACCTGGAATAAGGAACCTGCCGTTCACTATTAACAATTGGTGTCGGTGCCGACCCAGTATCCCCTGGATTTACATTCTATTGCTTTTAATATATTTGCTTTCAATTAAGTCCTGGGTCCTCTATCGTGGTCATTTTAAGCAGAAGGCAGGGAGAACATGAAAGACGAAGCTGCATCCCATTGAAAGGTCCTTATTTGCTTATTTCCATTTTTAACAAGCTGCCTGTTTGAACATCATAAAGTTGGCTATTAAAATGAAAAGCACCGTCCATGGATTCATTTGGCCAATTTCAATGAAATATTCTTTTTGGGGTAGCGGTGTGAATTTTAGCGTACAAAACACTAGGATAGAAAGAGTGACTGCAGGTTAAGCATCCTGCATAATATTTTACTCAAGAATCACCCCTTCTTCTTACAACATATTGTAAGGTCTGTCTGACCACGCTCTAAACACGCTCCAAACAGACTCTTTCAGACATAGCTATTTTTGTTAATAACTACCTGCTTATTTCAAGTGCTTAAAAATTAAAGGCTGCAGGATTACATTTGGAGCTGCGGTTTGTACGGCAACTTCCAAAGAATATCATTGCCCATTTAATCCAGGTAAACAGATCCTCAGAAGTTGAGCCAGAGAGGCCATCATGCAGTTTTTGACTAGTTTATTGGCACAAACAAATAATCTTTACTCTGGTTCTTAAATGAATAATTACTAATGAGCAGTACCGCCAAACAGTCTTCACTGCAAAAGAGCTACAAGTGTAACCTTCCAAATGTTCCGCAACTTTTTCATGTCAAAAAGCAAGTATTGAAACAAAATGACAAAATGTGAATTTTAGATGTTTCCTGACATCCAGTGGTATGTAAAGTGGGAGAGCAGACTACTTTCGGACGGAAGGACGCCATGCTTCCTCACTGAAACAGTCACAGGGATGGAAGATTGGGGGAAGATTTAGCTGTGGATGCTCATCATTAGGAGAAATGTGGTTGAAGCCAGTACACATGAGAGTCTGATCAGGTAAATGATCAATGGCAAACAAATGATCTCAACCCTAGCCCAAAAGGTAAGCACATCAAACGTGGAATTTTTGAATCAAGCAGTGAAAACCGCATGGCTTAAAGGTGACACTAATCAAGCTCCTCCAACTTAAACATAGGGTCAAATGTGAGTAAAGTCAATCTCAGCCAAAAAAATGATAGCATTTAACAAGACTCTCTGCAAAATGGGTTATATGTTAGGAGCCAGAGATATTGTATAGCCAGAAATAATCATGTGCACACATAAGTCAAGTCTGTACCAAATAACCCATAAGGACAAAAGTATTGGGACACCTTACCATTACACCAATAGGGACTTTTATCACATCACACTCTAAATACATAGACATTAATATGCTATTGGTCTCCCCTTTGCAGCTTCCACTGAATTTTTGCCTATTCATCCAGTAGAGCATCGGTGAGATCAAGCACTGTTTTAGAGGAGAAGGCCTGGCTCAATCTCCATTACACTTCTTCTGTAAGGTGTCTGATGGGGTTGAGGTCAGGGCTCTGTGTGACCAGTCAAGTTCTTCCACAGCAAACTTATCCAACTATGTCTTTATGGAACTTGCTTTGTGCACCGGGAAAATAGAAAATGGCCCTCCTCAAACTGTTGCCACAAAGCTGGAAGCATAGCATTGTCCATCATTGTCTTGGTATTTTGAAGCATTAAGATTTCCCTTCACTAGAAGGGTCCTAGCCCAACTCCTAAAAAAAAGGTCCCAAGACCATTATCCCTCTTCCCCCAAACTTTACAGTAGGCACAATGCCAGAATCAGCTATGAGACTTGAGTCCGGCGGCGGCGTGTTTTACACCAGTCGATATACTTGGCTTTGTACTTGCTGATGCGAGGCTTGCATGCAACTGCTCGGCCGTGGAAACACATTTCACGAAGCCGCACAATTTTTGCAAAGTCAGCATCCTATCACAATACCATGCTTGAATTCACTGAGCTCTTCAGAAAGACCCATTTTTTTCAATGCAACCTTGCATGGCAGCTAAGCCACCAAAAAATGACCAACCCTTTGAGATACAAACGCTTACATTTTGAATACATGCCATGTGTATTCCACGGAAACAAATTGCAATTTAAATGGAAAGCACTTTCAAAACAGGTGTACAATCTCCAAACAGTATTAGGTCCGCGTGAAGTAGCTCTTGACAGCAAAGACTCATTGGAGAGCTGGAAAATATCAGCTTGACATAATAAACCCGGAGCGCACCGAGACGCATGTGATGACCAAAACACTACGCAAAGGAGGCGTTTGAGCCAGCTTGGCTCCGGCTCACGTTCTACCACCAATCATGGGCTGTGCCGAACAAGAAGTTTGGCTGAGGCCCGATTCTGGCTCATCCATCTATACAAAGTTTTTTTTTTTTTATTATTTGACAACCTCTCTATTACAGATGAAGTTAATTGGTTGTATGTGTAGAGCTTGCTTTTTATACACAGGCAGTTGAATATATAATACATTACACACAAAATGCCCATATATATTTTCTTTAAAAATACATTAACATGTTTGCCCTTGTTACAAGGAATCATGTTTTCCTGAATACTGTGTAACCGGGATTACCTCTAACATGTGCACAGCTAAACACGATCTCTTTATACACACTTATGACTGTCCCGACAAATACACCTATATAATGTAGTCGTGTAACTCAGGTTACAGGTAGCAGATGTGACTATTTCTTAAGTTCCAGAGATCCAGCTGTTCTCCAAGGATCCCAGCTGAATTATTTCAAACAGATGTCACGAGGCGAGTAGATTAGTCATTTTATCTTTTTCTTACCTGTTTTAGAGGTTTCTCTCCCAGGTAGACATGTGATAAACTAGAGATTTCCCTTTTCGCCCTTGCTAGACAGTCTTTTGGTCTAACAATGGTCTGAGGTACCCTACAATAACAACCAAGTAGCACAGCTGTACCCCTTAGAAAATATGTTAGAACCTTCAGTTTAAGTAGCTGGTGATCTACACAGTAACTAAAATACTGCTTAAAAAGTAAAACGCTTTTGTCCTACCGTTAGGCAGTTAATCTGTATTAATAAAATTACATATACTATAGCAGTCAGATAAAGTTCATTTACAGGCTACACTGGTTAGGTGGTGATGAACAGGGATCTTATTGGAGAAAACGTGTGTCCATTAAAGGACATGGCAAACATCTTACAATGGGCAGCGGTTCAAGAATGCTATAGCAGACGCTGTGATGCATGTGATCAACAGTATTCTGCTATGTTCCATAGGAATGGGCCGACCCTGGAGAATGGGGTGATGTATAATTCACTCGACTATACCATAACGGAGAAACACTTTCTAAACGGGATTGGGAGCTGAACTGCTCTGCCAAACATGCAACATAGCTTAGCATTTACCATATTATTGACCAACGCTGAATGTAGGGCTGCAACAACTAATCGATAAAATCGATAATAATCGATAATGAAATTCGTTGCCAACGAATTTCATTATCGATTAGTTGAATCGATTATTATCGATTATAAAATGAGGGTTTTTTTCAGAGCAAACGCTCTGAAAAATCCCTCTCATTATATAATCAGTTTCACTGACTCACCGTCTCACAGCAGCAGCTCCTACTTACTCCCCCTCCCTGTAATCACCGTGAAACTGGCCCCGCCCCTTCCTTCTCCAGGCCAGAACCACATGGCTGTGACACTCATCTAACTGTAAGTATAACATTAATAT
>VKOC01001743.1:0-91478 GCA_009364415.1 Spea multiplicata
CCCCCCTTGTACTTACCTTTCAGCAGTCCTGGGGTGAGTCTCCCTGCTCAGTCTCTGTGCAGGCTTGTAATGCTGAGCGCCAGAAATGACATCATCTTCCGGCGCTCAGCATTACAAGCCGGCACCAAGACCAAGCTAGAGGGCTCGCAGAGGAGAGAGAGAGGGGCCCCTCTCTCCTCCGCTTTAAAAAAAAAGGGCTTGGGGCAGCAAAGCCCCTTCAAAAGTGCCGCCTGGGACAGTTGCCCCACTCGGCTTCATGGTAGGGCCGGCCCTGGGGTAGTCGTAAAGCCCTACCTGTGTAAAGGCTACATAGGTAGGGCAATGCCGGAACAAAATCACTAGGCAGAGTAGTCAAGCAAGCCAAGGCTCAATAACACTACTCAAGAATACCAAGCTCCAATACACAAAATACCAGGACCACATCAGATTGCCTGTGCTGAGCAGTTCTGGATTTTTAAATCCAGTGCCCAGCAAACCCTGCCATCAGCTGTGCATTACAGGGGCACCGCTTGGTACACGTCACTTGCGCGCCTGCAAGCATAACCAGCCAGCAGGGACGTGCAGACAGCTGTCTGGTGTCACGCACGCCGCCGCGGCTCTTACCGGTGCCGCTCACGCTGGCGCGCCTGCCACTGGCAGCTCTGCCTCTGCCGCCAACACCACACCCCGGCATTGCGGTCCCGCCTCAACGACCTTGTCCGGGCACGCCGCGGACCTATCACTGCATCCCCTACGCACACGCACAGGGACCACGGTGGAGACGTACCGACGTGAGTACCCGTCTCCTATATAAACTCCATTGGTATTCCCTATCTTTAGTGCTGTGTGCTGTTTCTTGATCTTTATATATCTGTTGCCTTGTGTACCGACCATTGCCTGTTAACGACCATGATTCTTCGCTGCCTGTCTACTAACCCGGACCTGTTTATCGTTTTTGCACCTAATCTACCTGCCCTGACCTCGGATACGTTTGACCTCGCTGCCTTCTATTGCCCTCGACCGCAGACTGTTTACTGGACTTCTCTAACAGTGCTTATCTGCATAGTTGGATCCACCTTCTCTACCTGACACCGTGACATCTGGATCCAAGTTTGTATACATCCCCCGGGACCTCCATGCCACCTGACAACATGACAGCTAAAGGTAGTGTGTGTGGTTGAGTCTGCTTTGTGTGTGTGAGAGTCATATGAGATTTGGTATGATTTGTGTAGCTGAGAGTGGAGTGTAGAAAATGTGATTTATGTGTCTCCGAGAGTTGTGTGTGTGAAACCTGATTTGTGTAGCTGAGAGTAATGTGGTAGACTATGATCTTTGTGGCTGAGAGTGAATTGTGTGGCTGAAAGTGGTGCTTATCAATGAAAAGGCACTAGGAAAAGGAAAAGGAAATCATTAATACCTATGGAACATTTAATGAAAAGTCCTTCTTAAAGCCTGTTGCTGCTGCTTCTTATGTGGTTACCAGGTTACCTTGGACTTACAATGCAGTATTTTGGCCATTAGAAAATCAACAGCAATACCAGACACAGTAAAACAAAATTAAAAAATATAAAGCAGCAGGTATTGGTGTCAGAATGTTGATTGAAACTTTGTTGGCTAGGAGAGCAGCCCTGTCCAACTATACAAAGGTTTCTATAGCTCAATATTAACTAGGGTAAAACTACTAACTAACTAACTATAGCAGTATCTGTCTATTCATGATAATTTTGCATTATGCTTGGCTAAGGTAGAAAGTCGTATGGTCATGCTCCTTGCACTTATGCTTCACTTAAATCTTTATGTGAAGATAAATGGGTATTGACTTAAAAGTCAGGTGATCAGTCAAATTAAGAGTGAACTGATTTCACTGAGGTTGAATGCACTTTAATGTAAAATAACTTGTATATTCACTAAAATACAGATTGTTTGCAAAAAGCACACAAAGGTCAATAGCTTTAAATTTTGCATGTTTTTGGGCAAGGACATGTGAGCTCAATACGCACAAAATACACCCCAGATACATTAAAAAAGAAATAAACACAAAAAAGGAAAGAAATTTAGCCAAATACAAAAAAGTAGGAAAACATTGAGGGAGAGTGGATTAGTAAGTGTGTAAGAGTGATGGGTGTTATGCTGTAGTTATGCTGAATGTTTGTGAATTAATGTTTTTGAATCAGTGTGTGTGTGATAGCATGGATGTATAAGTGTGTGTGTGTGTGTGTGTGTGTAGGGGGTAGCATGGCATAGAGAGGCTGTAATCACATTCTTATCATGCCTGGCAGAGCCGGCCTTAGGTGTTCTGGCGCCCTGTGCGGACTACTCGTCTGGCGCCCCCCCATCCCAAAAAAAGAAAGGAATCAAAACTTGTAACAAAACCCCAGTCACTATATACTACGCCAAACATTGATGTGGTGTAGGCCTACCACTTCATTGTCTGGCTTAGTAGTAGGGATGCACCGAAACGAATTCTGGACTGAAACCAAAAGTGCAGCATTTACCTGGCCGAAACCGAATATGACCCCCCCACACACCATAACACATAACAAAACAATTAAATAACAATATTTATATATATATATGATTAACAGCAATCACATTCTTATCATGCCCGCAGATTCCAGGATGTACTCGTAGACTACTTGGCATGATAGGAGTATGATTGCCCTATGTACCCCGTCTCACTCCATTCTCCCTATCTACCCCCTCCTAACTATCTACCCTCTCCCTCTTTGAAGTTCACTTACCTTTCAGGAGTCCTGCAGTGGGGGTGCAAGGCCTCTGCCTCCCAGCTCTGCCACTGTATGGAACAGTATAGAGTGATGGGAGTTATGATGTACTTTAGAGCATAATTATATAATGAAAAATGCATTGGAAATGGTACAGCAAAACACCCATCACTCTCACACACTTTCCAATCCACATCTACCAATCCACACATATACCAATCCGACAATGACATATTCCAATGCCAGCACATATACGAATGCCACATCTTACCAATGCCACACATATGAGGCCTAATCCACACAATATACCGTATTCAACGAGCATACCAATGCCACACATATAATATATCCACATGTTACCAATCCACAATTACGCATCCACACATACCAAGGTCCAGCACATATAGCTAATGCCACACATACGACCAATCCACACATATACTAATCCACATATACTAATCCACACATATATACCAATCCACACATATACCAATCCACACACATACCAAGCCACACATATACTAATCCATTCACACTGTCACTCTCACTGAATGCTTGCCTACCTTTCTTCTTTTCTCCTTACAGCTCCTTTTCCTCCTTTTCGCTCCTCTTCTTCAGTTCTTCTGTCTTCTTCCGGTTCAGAGGGCATGGACAGGGGTGGGCGCGGCTTCGGTGTTGTGCGCCGGGATCTCACAACAAACCCCAGCGCACAGCAGCTCGCAAGGGAGCGGTATCAGAGGTGTTTAACAGACCTCCGGCTCCCTTGAGTGATTTTAAAACGGGTCTAAGGGAGATCCTTGAACCGGCTTAAAATCACTCAAGGGAGCCGGAGGTCTGTTAAACACCTCTGATACCGCTCCCTTGCGAGCCTGCTCCTCCAGCAGCGGACATTTACTGTCTGTCTCTGGAGGGGTGCCGGCAAGTTGCCACCCACCTGATGAGCGGCACCCGGTGCGGACCGCCCCCCCCCGCTAGGTCAGCATCAGGAACTGAAATTGACTTCTGGAAGGCATGGGAGCCAATGGAGGGACTGGCACAATGTGGCAACAGATGAGATAATGTGTGTCGGAGGTATTCAGGATGGAATGGAGTGGTGAAAGGTGGAAGAAGTACTATATTTTGCAGTACTAAAGAGAGAGTTGAGGCAAGTGTGCAACAAACTTTTGGGCAAATTGAGGCATTCTCAATAGTGGTGGGGAAATCAGAAATTATAGATATTTTAGACTGGGGAATAACCAGAAGCTCCTTCTTGGAGATGTTGTGCTTCAGGTTCATTTAGAAAGACAGTGAGACGACTTCTTAGTGAACAAACACATTTGTATTGTATTTCTAGGGTTCCCTGTTATCCAATATTAGGTTTTGGTGATTTAATAACCTTTATAGAGAGAAAAATACTGTACTTTATTGCATAACTGTATATAGTGCATATGAAAAAATGGATATGCCATTACATAAGATTAATGCAGAGAGAGATATAGAAAAAGGTGTTTGAGAGAGTCAGAATATGATAGAAAAAAATGTTTATTTCAAATACTCTAAATGCTGTCTTTATTACATTGAAAACAGACTATATGGGTGAAATAATACCTCATTGTTAGAAAGGAGTGTTTGAAATGATCATTTCACAGCACAGTCTAATCTTCCTATGAAATATAATATTATTTATCTGAGGAAACATAACTGTTCCGACTCCTCCAATGCCATGAATAAGTTTGTGTTTCTGTCATAAAAAAATAACGCTGATCAATACACAATACATAACTGCCTATGTTTGGTTAAATTTTTAAAACATTATATCGCAGCTTTAAAGTTATTTGCAAGAAAAAAACTGTAGTTACATTTGCTGCCATTTATGCTGAGATGATATATACCAGAGAAATTATTGGATAATAAAAGAACAACTTTTTAAATCTTGCAAAATCTGGCAAAAACAGGAAGTGGGAGATATATTACGTTAGTGCCCATAATGCCTCAACCCTCAGGATAGATATGATAATCTGCCATACAATGTGTACTAGGGTAACATGTTTTAAGTGTTTACTTTTCTTAAGCCATCAAATTCCAATTAAAATCATGCTTAACTGCTTAGAAGCTTTGGAATGATCCTAGATGTGTTCTCACATGTTTTACTGCATTCTAGCTAAAACTCAGCTGTTAACATATAAACTACTCTTTCAAGCACTGTGTAAGTTATTGGGGCTGTATGCACATACCTGGAAACTGCTCTTCCCCTTACTCTAGAGCTGGGGAGCCATGTTTAGCCATGCACACTACCCACCCATTTCTCTACCACACCTAACACATTTAGTGTTTTCTGGGGCTATCAAAAGGTTAGCCTTGCCCATTACATGGCTAGCTATACCTCATTTGGCTACCTCTGCCCTTCATCCCAAAGCCATGCCTTTGCATGAGGGAGTGCTCCAGATAGCCTACCCTGGGATGTTCCCAGGTATGTGTATGCATAAATGGTAGAAGTACTAATCTGTTAGTATTAGTAAAGTTACTACCAAAGAAACATCAGCAATATATTCATGTAAGGTCAGGCCAATGCAAACACCCCAGATTCCCGGCGGCCTACCGTAGTGACTATCGTCCACACAGATTACATCATAAATCAGCACTTCACTAAAATGGACACACATCAATGAATACTATGTGTTTTTACATAATAAAACAATCATTTCTGGGAATGGTTTTGCTAATCTGCAGTAAAAGTTATTATGTTTTTACTACTCCATTTAGTTATAAATGTGTTAAATGAGTAGACGGAACAGTACCTTTACTGGAACACAGATATCACCATATAATAATAAACATTTATCTTAAAATAATCATGCTTTATAACTAATGACTGCAACACGAGAAAAACAGAAATCTGATCTCTCATTTAGAAAAAAAAGCATAAAAAATTAATGAAAAAATCTATTTCATATATCATAATGCAGTTAAAGTAGATTACAAGGCACACATGTCATTTCAACACTTACATAATACAAATAAACTGATCTGAAGAAGTGACATAAATCACCCTTGGAATGACGTTATTAAAAGCCGAGGTTTAAAATAGTTAAAACACAAGTGTGAAATAAGACCTTTTTAATAGCCTCAATCTAATATAAATACACAGTCTTGCAAAGGTCAGAAGGTTACAGATTACTGCTGTCATGATAAAGTGTCATATAGATTAAAACAAATTAGAAAATACGTGTGTAACAAAAACAAGCATGAACCTATGTTAAAAGTAGGTGAAATTTATTTGAAAGGGGCCCCCACAGCGGCGGTGTTGTTTCCCCCCTCTGGCCAGCGCTTATGAGTTCGTTATCTGGAATTTGCCCTACGGGCTTGGGGAGGCGTGTCCTGAAGACGGCTAATGGCATCGGATGGACTAGGACTCTTGGTGCAAGTGGTACACTAACCGCCTATCGGGCCCAAAAGGTTCGGTAGCTGGCGGGTCGTTTAATTATGTAATTAATGTCATTCATTGGTTCATGTTCCGCTGGTCAGTAAAGGGGGGATGTAATAAAGCTGTGGCCTATGCCCTACCCACAACAATTGTGTCTCGTTCCTTTTTTCGGGTATTGGGTGGGTATTTTCTTCGGGCTATAGGCCTAAACAGTCAAGGCATGTGTAACAGCGGAATGGTAATAAGAAAGGAGCTGTAATGTAGAGGGGCTATAATGTATTCATGAAATGCAAATACTCAGGGATGAACTTCAGCGGTAACTTGTGTTTACTCTACATCAAGATCTCCTTCCCTTTTTCTGTCCCAGCTCACAGCAGCCCAACCTCTTACATCCTGCTTCCTGTACAGAGTCATCTCTCTTTATAGGGATATATGCTTGCTGTATGTTTCAGGGGCATCCTGAAAATACGCTTTGTTTGGGGTGCATAGGATCGTGTTATGTGCATTCCAGATGTATATAATGGTAACAGGGCTGGGCTGACAACGAGGTAAGTGTGGCCAACATCCTGCCTCTTGACAATGTAATCCAGCAGGGAGTGGGGTCTACAGTGTCATACGTGAGGTCACTCCCAGCAGTGCTATATAGCCTCCAAGATCCTTGCGTATGGCACTCAGTAATATCACAATCCAGAGTGTGTTACATCGAGGCAGTGTGCTACAAAGAGGCAAAGTAAGAGTGTAAGAGGGGGTGAGAATGAAGATAAGGGCGTGCGTGAGAGAGGGTTAATGTTACAGTGTGAGTGTGTAAGTGTATGACTTAGTATGAATATGTGTGTGTAGGTGTGTTAGAGAGATTGTGTTAGCATGAATGTTTATTTTTGTGTTTGAGGAAGTATGTGTTACCATGAATGTGTGTACTAGCATATGTGTGTATGTGTAAATGCATGTTAGTGGGAGAGTGTGTAAGCATGAGTGTGTATTTGTTAGCATGTTAACATATATGTAAGTTTGTGTTACAGTGTGTGTTAATGTAAGTTGCATTTGTTCATTAGTGTGACAGTGTGTGTGTAAATATATGTGCCAATGTGAATATTAACTACATGGGGGGGAGCAAGGGGGCAAGGGGAAGATGGAGCCACTTAACTTTACCTACCCCCAGGCCAGAAGTTTCCAGCCCTCCCCTGAACTAATGACTGATTGAATTATCAAGTTAGAGAACATGCTTCTTTTTAGTGTTTTTTTTGGCAATTATCTTAAATGTTAACATTTTCAATACAGTCACTGATACAGTAAACCAAGTTCAGAACACACTTATAAAAACGACATAATAATGTCCCTGTTAGAATATGTATAATAAGCACAGTACAAAAATATCAGGTAAAGGGAGATCAATGAGGATTGTGTCACACAGTTCTATAGAACTGCATGAAATAACAAACACAGAAAACATAATGTTCTTACAGCCCAGAGGTATTAAATTGCTTAGGTTTATTGAAAGTCAATGTATGTTAATGGATTTAGCAGTGCTGTATATCAAACTTAGGACAAACTTGTCATTTTGCTGAGAAATCATTAAATTATTAAACTACTTAATGGTGCATACAGAAAATACTAGAATTCCTGCTGTAGCAGTTTTTGTCAAACTTTAGCTCAACACTTAATAAGGAAATAGAGAATCATTGTCCAAACCATGCATTTCAAGTATCGCTATGGATAAAATATAAAAATGATCTATATGCCCAGACTTAGAAACCTTTTATAGGATGGTATCCGGTGACATTTTGCCTCCTGTGCAGGTTACATTTTTGGTTACCTGCTTGATCTCACAATGCAAAGAGACACTCACAATAATAATGATAATATTTAATAATAATCATAATATATTTTATTTAGCTAGCACCAATAATGAATGCAGCAATGCTTCTTACATGCATATATTCAAAGGGTATCAAAAAAGACATACACACTTGCTTCTGTAAGGACAAAGAAAAGGGATTATATCGAGGATTTGAAAAAGAAAGATTCACCATAAAATATTAAAGGAAAATTATCAGAAGAGCATAGTGAAGACTGGTAACCTGAAATATTTTATATGTGAACATACATTTGATTAGCCTTGTCAAAATTAAAACTTGTCACAAGATTGTCCCTTTAATGAACAGGAACAAAGAAAATATTACATTATATCATAAACATGTCTTCTCTATTGAGTTAAAAAAAAAAACATATCTGTCAGTTAATATTGTTGTTGAAACGCATAATTTCTAATGATTCATGTTCCGATGATTTCTGTAGAGTACCCATTTTAGAGAAACATCTATTTTTTTGTTTTGTTTCAGGTTGCTAAGAGACATGATCTTTATGATGTAATGTTCTCTCATTTGGATCTCATTGTGCTAGGGTTAATCAACAGGTAGCAATCCAACTCAATTCAAAAAAATCCCCATGATATTCAACTCCATTTAGATAATAAAATGTTTCATTATGGGACATTGGTCCATTGAAAGTGCAGGGCAGTTTAAACCGTGTACAAGGAGACCAAATATAGAAAATATGTTATGATGAATTGAGTGACAGAATGTGTTATTTGTGATTTAATGGTAAGTTTTTATATTAATCGACAAAGCATACGAGAAAGTTTTTTTTATGATTCAGCAATTTTTAAGATACTTTTCTTGAGGGATTTATATTAGCTTTTATTAATTGTCATTTTATTTTGTATCTTTGGTTAGATGTGTGCATTTCTTGTGCCTGTTATTATAATGAGCTTTCTAGCAGTTAGATTGAAAAATGTAATTAAAAAATATTCAAAACTGCTGAACAGTCTGAGAAATGAAAGATAAACTGCTAGCAAAGTTAAACGAATATGATGATAAAAATGACTTTTGTTATGTGATTATTTCTTATCCATGGTGCATTGAGTTGTGCAATTTTAAGCCT
Source organism: Spea multiplicata (assembly GCA_009364415.1). Classification (NCBI taxonomy): domain Eukaryota; kingdom Metazoa; phylum Chordata; class Amphibia; order Anura; family Pelobatidae; genus Spea; species Spea multiplicata. Next base: position 9,046 of record VKOC01001743.1, read on the forward strand.
TTTTTGTGGGACTGTATATTTGAATCACCTGTAAAATCACCTTACATACCCATAATCTTGGCACTAACATTACTGAAAGCACTGCATAAAATGTTTGGTGTGTATCTTTTTAACATGTTCATTTATTTATGGTATATATATATATATATATATTATATATATATATATATATATAGTAAACATACTACCTCTTAAACACAAAAGAAATACAATAAAATAATATAAAATTAATTACAAAGTAATTTAATAGTAGCTAGACAGAGAGACAACAGTTTAACATGTTGTTTTTTTCTTTTCTTTAAAAAAAAGCTAGGAAAAAAGGATAAAGTGAGAAGGAAGCATTTTGATGATCACACCATGCTGTCGGAAACTAGCTCTAGTTAAAAGGTTTTTTATTAACAATGCTTGTAAAAGTAGTTATGGTCTTATTAAAGAGATGTACTGTCATTGACAATGTTATTTGTCTATTTATTTTTGGTGATGAAAATGTCAAATGTTCCACGCTCTGCAAACCAGGGCATTAGAAAGCTTTCATTATAATGTTATAAGGTTGATGGCTATTCAGAGGACACTGAAAGTAGGATTTCCATAAAAGAGATAACTACACAGTCTATGTAAGACATAATTTAAAACATAGCATATATATATATATATATATATATATATATATATATATATAATTCTATATATATTATAGAAAGAAGTCTTTACCATTTCATTTATATCTTGATATAAATACGAAGATTTCACACCAAAATAAAATAAAAAATATGTGAGGCTTGAAGGTCCCAACCAAAACTAATTTCAAAGTGGCATTTATCTGGAATGTGTCAACCATTTTTAAAGGCAAACTATGAATCACGGATTGAAGGGGTTATTATTATTACACCAATTTAAGGTGTTTTAAATTGTTTTAAGGGTTTTCCTGTGTAATCTAATATTAGGTAAATATCTCTATATCTTTATAATATAAAGGTTATCAAATAAGACATCAACCTGTTGTCACTCTGTTTTGATAGCGTATTTCTAAGGATACTAGAATTAGAAGGTGCCCAAAGAGCTTCTTTTTCTTAAAAAGGTACTTCTATAATTGTAGGAACCAAAATCTATACATAATATCATGCAACATCTTTTGGCTCTCTAGGAAAAGAACCAATGTTCCTCATACCTTTGTTCCTATATCTTTGATTAATCCCATTCCCCCCAATCATTTCATATTTTGAAATATTTTTAAGAAAAACAGATGCTTACAATGGTAAGTTATTAATGCAATGTATAACATTTTGCATGCAACATAAACCTTAGAGCTACTGCATTGTCCCATGCATTTATCTGAGTAGTTGTTTCATATTTCCCCACTAATAGCGGTTGTCATTTTTCTTGACATCAATGTCTACACAACTGATTTATTGTTTCAAATGACTCAACCATTAATATAAAGTGCTTGCATATATGCAGTCCAGGATTAATGATCTGAGTCAATAAGCATTTTAAACTGCAGGAAAAGCTATTAAACTGTGTACTGTACATAGGCGATCTTGGCGTTTATTCAATCATTTTAAAATAGCCAATCACAAGATAATAATTTCCTGCTTTCTTTGAGATCAATGAAGTTATAGCTAATTGTCCAGACTCTAAATAACCACGTTATGTCTGGAAAAAGCAACAAAAGCTATGCATAACTATTTCCAGAGCACATATGTATTATTGTTGTTAGGGGTTACATATGATAAAGAGTGGTACACCAACCAACATTTGAAGTTTCTTTAAAAAGTATGATTAAAGGAGTGGCTTGGTAGCAAGGATTTATCAAGAAATTATATGTGACATTGTGACCTATGTTATTGAAAACAATTTCATTTATAAATATTAGTTCTCATATTTATATATTTATTGAGCTTGCTTTGTGCAGTGGGGCACAGTAGTGCTTGAATATAAAAGGGCCTTCCTCAAACTTTTCCCATAAAGTTGGAAGGCATAGCATTGTCCAAAATGTCTTGGTATGCGAAAGCATTAATATTCCTCTTTTACTAAAATGAAGAGGCCTAGGCCAACCCCTAAAAAACCGCCCCATACCATTATCCCTCTTCCACCAAACTTTGACATACAATGAAGGAAAAAATAATTTGATCCCCAGCTGATTTTGTACGTTTGCCCACTGACAAAAACATGATCAGTCTATCCTCTTTGCAGATCTTCTCCAAGTAATTGAGGTTTTGAGGCCGACATTTGGCAACTCGAACCTTCCGCTCCCTCCACAGATTTTCTATGGGATTAAGGTCTGGAGACTGGCTAGGCCACTCCAGGACCTTAATGAAGTACTAAGTCATGTACTAAGTCAACATTTTGTATTTATTTATTTTTCTACTTTCAACATTTTATTTAAAAGTACTTACAAAGTATTTCCATATGCATTGCTGTTCAGGGGGCCTCCTGGGACACTGAATTGTCATTTTAAATCTATTAGATTTGTGGTGGCTGGAAGTGAAACTTGTCATTAAGACCTTGATAAAATCCTCTATTTTTGTAACCACTGTCCTAGCTTTAGGACACATGTCAATGTCAGGGATATTTCCTTATCAGCACAGATTTCTAAATGATGACTCAATCATCAGTATTTGGTTACTCAATCTTAATCTTAATATACATTAATGTAAAGCCTTCCATTGTGTGACCTCAGTACTGCAGGTTTGGAACCATTACACTTGTTCGTGTAATTCTAAATTATATCCTTGTCAATTACTAATTTGGAGAAATATTTAAACTACACCTATTAATATTAATATAACAATGTGGGCTTACATAAACTACCCCACTCAAATGATATTATAATCTGTGCAAAATGTTAGGAAAATCGCCCACGTAAACTGTATCATAATATAAACATTGTTTAAATAAATGTTTTGACATGTAAGGACTGAATGAAGAGTAAAAATTAATGGTGAGAGATCCCCCGAAAGGAGTGAGTCTAGGAAAGGTGAGGCAGTGGTGGATGATAGGAGAGGAGTTAATTACCATATTTGCTCGATTATAAGACGAGGTTTTCTCCAGAGCAAATGCTCTGAAAAATACTCCTCGTCTTATAATCAGACCTCAACTAGGTCTGACTGTGAGACTAAGATCCAGATCCCCCGCAGCGATGCAGGGGACCTGGATCCTCCTACCCCCCCAACTTACCGGTGCATCTGAGTCCCCGGTGCTTAGTCTGGGAAGTGTGTAGAGCTCTACCCGATTCACGGAAGTTGTCTACGCGAATCGGGTAGAGCTCTACACCTTGTCCGGACTAAGCACCAGGGACTCAGAAGCACCGGTAAGTTTTGAGGAGGGAGGGAGTGTTAAATGGGGGGGGGGGCATTTCTGGAGGCAGAGTGCTCTGTGAAATGGCTTTTAACCGCCTTAATGCCGCTCTGCCTTCAGAAATGCCTTTTAACCCTCTATATGCCACTCTGCCTCCTGAAATGCCTTATACCTCCCTATATGCCACTCCGCCCCATAATATGCCTTTTAACCCCCTAATCGAGCAAATACGGTAGTGAGTTGGTAAACCTTCTTGAAAGTGTGGGTTGTAAGAGATTTTTGAAGGAGTGGAGAGTAGGACATTCCATAGGATAGGGACTTGACAAGCCTTGTACATGAGAGATAGCTGTGTATATTAAAATAGGAGTAGAAATGTTGGAATCGGGAACCACTATGAAAAACTTTGCAGGTGAAAGTCAGGATTTGAAACTAAATCTTGAGGTATACAGGCAGCCTGTGAATAGATAAATAGAGGGAAGAGGCATTAGTAGAGTGATGGGTAAGGAAGATAAGGCAGGCAGCAGCCTACATTATGAATAAAAAGGGAGCGAGATGGGTAAGAGGAACACCAGCTAAAGTTGGGCTATAGTGGTCAAAACAGGAAACAAGTAGTGGCATAACTTAAGGGGTCACAACTGCGATGGGGCCCATCTCTCTAAGGGGGCCCGGGCAACCCTTGCAACCACATGTTCCTTTCTCCTCATGCCGCTTTAAAACTGTTTACAGTGTGTGAGTGTGTGAGTGAGTATGAGTAAGTGTGTGTGTTAGCATGTGTAAATGTGTATAAGTGTGTGTGCAATGATGGAAATGATGGCACAGAAAACCTTTGTGGGGGCAAAGGAGGTACGTACAAGCTGTTTTGGGGCAAAGATGGTGCTGTGCGACATGTTGCTTGGTGAAGTTGGATGGCTTGGGGGTAATTTTCACACAGAAGCCCCATGGTTTCTAGTTATGCCTCTGTTTTAAAGATATAGGCAACAGAATGTGTAGCTTGGGCGGTAGGTCAGAGTCAATGGTAAAATGAGGTAGAACGTAAGTGGTAGGGTAAGTGGTAGGGATGAGCTGTTAAAGGAAATGTTAACGCAATTTTAATGTTGCATGGAGAGAAGATACAGGTTTTGTTTTTGGGGCTTATGAATTATAAGGACATCGGTAATAGACAGAGGCAATGCAAGCAATAAAAGAGTGAAGGAGAGGGATCTGACAAATGTAGCACCATCAGCATAAAGGAATACCTTAAAGCAAAGTATTTGGTCAGTTTGCAAAGGGGTCCTAGACCAGAGTCTTGCGGAGACAGTGAAAGTGTGATCAGAAAGAAAAGTGTCACAAAAACCAAGATTGTGAAGGCTTCGAAGAATAAGAGTGGTCCATTGTGTCAAAAAGCAGAAGAAAGGTCCAGAAGGCTAAGCAAAGAGTACTGATGCTTGGATTTGGAATTGTTGGTCACTGTTGGTAGGAACGGTCTCATTAGAGTGTCAAGAGTGGAATCCAGATTAAAGAGAATCAATGTGGTTTTATTTTGCCTTTATTAGTTTAAAAATGCTTTTTTTCCCATTTCAGTTAGTTTTATTAATGTTTTGTTGTTCCCTAGTTGATATGTTGTAAAGAAAAAGATTAACGGGAACTTTCACCACAGCTTTACTACAACTAAATAATTTATTAAAGCTACCTACAGTTTATGTTTTACATTTTCAGGAGTAATTAGTCTGCAGATGTTTAGCTTCAATTTTACTTCATAGAACCTAAAATTTCCTGTATAACCTGGCATAATTAGCATTTCAATTAATCATGTGTTATGATGTTATCCCCTTCTTCTGCCCCGACCTTACAAATGCTGAAAGAACCAATCAACAACTTAAAAAATGATAAATAATAGGCAGTTGGATTTAGAATAAATGTATATTTTGATCAGTAAACACCTTTCATAGGTTGATTTAGTGTACCAAAGTGTATGATGTGAGATTTGTAGGGTGGGACACACAATTAAAAACTCTGTCTACAACCCACCAGTGCCTTGAAACAACTGTGGCATCTGCGATATACAATTTGAAAACAAAACTGAAAATGTAATACTGGCCAAAAAAATAAAATGTTAACACGAGTTATTTAATTACCATTGTGTTTTATTTCTACAAGCCACATACATCCTAACATCACACAGTAACTGTCCATGCTTCATGAGCCTTCTAAACTGAAGTAGCCAGCAAGATTATTTAGCTCATTATTCATTTACCTCCTCCCTGGGTTCTGTGTTTTTTACGGATGAAGAGAAACTGTTATCCATCTGTTTAGATAGGCACTGAAGGCAAATGATGCCTGCAAGAAATTAAATCTATTTGTGGGGTCTGAATCCCAGGCAGCACTACACTTTACATGCTGCTTGACAAAATATCACATTAAGAGACAGTATCATCAGACAGTAGGAGATACATAAAGTGGTGAGACTTAATTTGCCTTTATTGCCAAACACACTTAATATTAATATTGCTTTATTTGAACCAGGCAGTTTTATGACAATTATATGCTGTACAACCCAGGAGCAAAGCAGGAAGGCAGGGTTACAAAGGCATTATGCATAATATTAAATAGCCCCTTGGAGTACTAAAAAAAAACCAAAGACAATAAAAATAGTTTTATTTGGAAAACATTTTTTTAGATTTTTAAACAGATAATTTAATGATAGCAAAGCTATTTTATATAAAGCATTAAAGCACAGTCGGGGTATATTTTAAGGGCGAGTGTATGCGAGTTGCCAGTCATGCATCTAGCAGTAGTAAACTCTTATACGCTCAAATGTCCAACACATATATTTACTATAACCGAGATGCATTTACAATCGCATGAAATATACTTAACTACTATCAAGATTGACTTAAATTTGTAAATGTGATTTACGATCTAGCTTGCAAGTCTCACGTAGACTTCAATGAGTGTGCTTCTCTGTGAGTGTGAGTTCTGCTTATACTCCCAGGCTTCAGGGAGAAGCTAAATGAGAGAAAAGTCTGATCTTCAAACTCCAATATCTAAAGCATGCATGCACAAATTCACTTGCAGGAAAACGCATTAGCTTCCGTGCAAATGATCATTTATTATATTTTTTAAATTTCGTGCTAAATGTTCTTACATTGCCAATGTATTGTGAAACACTTGACTATGTTTACAATTCATATTAGTAGGAAGTCACAGCATGGTTTAAAACTTGGGTCATTTATAGTCCTGTGTGGTCTGAATTTGTTCCAGATTATACACATGAGCCCAGAGGGCAATCTGACATATCTGATGCACATGCCAACGGTATTAATCCATGGCTTAGAAAGAAAGCGATGCAGTCAGCAGAACACACAGGCTATGAGTTATCTTATTGGTGTTCCACAAGAAATGTTGCATTGGTTTGTAATGATTACACAAAATATCACTTTACATAATATAAAGGCGTAATAACCAATCATTATATGTACTGGTAAGAGAGCTTTACATACTATACATACTGGTCAGAGGCAACAATGTAATGTAAAGGCGCTTTACAGCCTACCAGCAGAAGAGGCTAATACAGTGAGGGATTTAAATCATGAATGGAATATATTTATTGCTATCCTGAATCTAAGATGAGACGACTGAGGCTGATTAAAATTGAGGTATTTACTTCAGGAAAAATGGGCAGACTAGACGGGCCAAATGGTTCTTATCTACTGTCAGATTCTATGTTTCGATATAAACCGGCAATTATGAGCAAAATTATTGCTACCATAGAAAAAAAGTATCAGGTTTACTCACAACAGAGGAAACACTCCCCTAATATAACTTTTTCTGTTGTTTAAAATAGGCTCAACTGATTAATGGCCTCATCACTTAGTGCTGGAACATAAACACCTAAATTGTGCCCAAATCTTTGCTCAATTTCAGCATGTTTTCCATCAACAAATGTTTTAAATCTTTTGTATATTTATTTTTTTTTGTATTTTGTTGTTGTATGTAGTGGCCATCTGTAGAATTTGTGTCAATTTACACTTAAGGACTTAAGATAGAAGTAGATTCACGAGTATGTTCTCCATCCGAAATGCCAAACACAAACCTAGCATTCCAATACCTCGTTGAACTGCCAACGATTAAAATAAGCTTGAAATATTTTTTAAGGTTATATATGGAGGTAAAATGCTATTGAACTAAAAGCTAGTGTACTATATATAGCTTTCAAAAACACGTTTAATGGAACTCAGAGACAGCAGGTATATAACCATGGCATTTCATGTTGGAAGGGTCACTATTATGTACCATTATTGCCCTTTTAAAACCAACACTCATCTAAAACCATTTCGACCGCCACAATAATACATGTAGAATACATGTAGGTATGAGTTTAATTTAAAGCAGTTTATTTCATAGCCAGTATTGTGCAGAAAACATAAAACCAATACAAAGGGAATTGTGTTCTTTGCCTACAAACAAAACAGACATTATTAATCCTTTAAAATGTCATGCAGCTACGAACAGTGGGTAGGAGACGTTCTCCTTGATAAGTAAGCATCATTAAGCAATATTGCAATAAATCAATAATGAATCATGAACAATACAGTGCAGCAGTAGAAAAAAGTAACAAGGTTCGGGTAATTTATCATGTCAAAACGCTGACGAAGGGTCTCCACTGTTCTGGTGATGAACAAACAATAGAATATATTTCTTCTTTTATTATCAACCCTGTTATGGGAAGCTAGGAGGAATACCAACCGTGTTTGCAATATGTTTTCTTCACTTTATGCTACGTAGACCGCGACTCTTTACATGATGTCCTACCAAAAGAACAAAGGGGAATGTATTATAATTACTTCGATTTTAGAATACTGTTAGAATTACAATTAATTACTTAGTTGTATGTTATTTTAATGGACAAATATAATTATAATTAGATTTTTTTGCCATCAATATGAATAGAAAAACCCAGTAAAGATCAGACTGTGACTTATTGATGCATATCGGCACTGGATTGGATCTGGTTATGTGTGAGCTGCTGGTGACCCATACCAAGTATCCAAATGCAAACATGTAACTTATCTAATGGCAGCTGCAAAATTATTGAATTGAGGAATAGCAAGCTTTATGGAGTCCAACACTATTTTATAGGCCCATACATTTACAGATTAACCAATTAACCAATTAATTTAGCAATTTGAATTAAGTATTGGCTGTATTGTCCTCTTACTTCCAAATGTGCAAGCATTTTTGCAAGTGCAAAAGGAGTGTTCCCATGGCGTAAAAGCTACTTCAAATTTAAGACACTTGAGTATTTAGAAAAAAAGTTTTATCCAGTCCTTGTTATCATAGGCATATAATTGCATTTAAAACACACACACACACATAAAAAAGAAAACAGCTACTTGTATTGATCAAAAATGTTTCAGCCTGAGAAACCTAGAACACTGAATCTCTAGGCACTAGCCTCACTAACATTCAGTATTGTATTATTATTACTACAATTATCCCCACGGCAAAAGAAAATAAATATTATATCACAGGAATAAACTTAAGAAGCAGTATTTTTTATTTGAAAATATTTTCTAAAAATGCCTATACATATATATATATATATAATATATATATATATATATATATAGCGCCAGCAGATTCCATAGTGCTGTTACAATCAAGGGAATAATTTAACAATATCAAACTGGTACAAAAGGAGAAGAGGGCCCTACTCTTGTGAGCTTACTATCTAGTCAGTGGTTGAGGGGGAAGTGAAACAGTAGGAGACGACTGCTAGGATGGGGATGAGTTGATAATGTTCGGATGATCTGCTGATGCTTAGTGCACCAACATTTTTCTTTTCACTGCTTGCATATATGTAGGGTTTATAAGGCATATATACATAAGGTAGGGTGATGGCAAAAGGGTGGGAGAGATATGGACAGAGCCAGCCTTAGGTGTTCCGGCGCCCTGTGTGAACTACTCCTCTGGCGCCCCCCCCTCACTACCCCCCTCTGCCCCTTTCAAACCCCCTCTGCCCTTCAAACTACCCCCCCTCTGCCCCTTCAAACTACATGTTTAAGTAGGGGAAAAGAAAAACAAGAGTAAAAAACATGTGAGGGTTCATAGTAATGATTAGGGTCATTGTGACAAGAGATTAGGTGGATTTCCTGCTGTTGCACTCCCTGCGGTTTTCTTTCAGTGTAACTCTTATCTGATTATTGGAGAGAGGCTACAGCAGCTACATTGCCAAGCAAGCAAGTGAGGCCTAGGAATTTTAGGGAAACCTCACATGTGATCAAATAAGGTGATATTATATAGGATGCAGATTCACACATTTCACATCTTGTCTTAACAATTGCAATTAAGCTAGCAAAGAGGGCACCAAAGTTAACCCTTTGAAATCAGCAGGTTATGGAGGATAGAAGCATACCAGGTGAAGGACAAGGGGTTAAGGCAAGAGATGTAGGGATCAGAGGTGGATCAGTTTCAATGATAATATCATACATGTAAGAGAGGGAGGTATTGCGGAGATTAATACAGACGGTAGGTGAGTGGTATTAGATAACCCAGTGTAACTCTTATGTGACCACTTAAGGAGAGTCCACTAGAGATGAGGAGCTTGCAGCTAGATTTTCAAGCAATCTGATTTCCAAGTGAGGCCTAGGAATTTATTGGGAAACATCACAAGTGGTCAGATTAGGTGATTGCATATAGGATGCAGATGTTTTTAGACAAACACTAGTTTGTCAAGTCACAACTAGTACTGTCTTTAAAGATTTCTAAGGTATGCAACCTAGAACCTGCTAGATAATCTATTGCATTAGCAGGAGGGAGGTTCAAAAGATGAAAGTTAACATTTCCCCCACCATCTTTAGATCTTTGTGTGAGTCATCCAGATCAGGGATGAATTAACTCTGTCTTGGGTGCTCCTTGGTTGACCATCCCCATATATTGTGTAGGCATACTTTCCACCCTGGCAGCCAGCAGAATGAAGCCCACGGGGGCCAGAATGGACTAGAGTGGGCCCTGACAGAGTGCTGAGCAGGGCTAGGCTAAGGCAGGAATTGTGGATTTTAGGGGAGGAGTTTTGGTAGGAGGATATTTAAGTTTGGTGATCACAGGGGTAAGGATCCATTTTGTTTAACCTTACCTGGTGTTGTTTGTCTTTCCCTGTCTATCTCTTGTTGTCTATCTTGTATACTTGGCTGTTTATTGCTTCTGTTCCTTTGCTGTCTGTTTCTCTTTTGTGTCCTGGCCTGTCTTTGTTTTTTGTGTCATTTTGTGTTTGGGTCTGTCTTGTTTCTGTGTTTTTTGTGTCTGAGTCTTTTCCTTTTTATCTGGGGCTCTTTTTTGTGTGCCTGTCTGTTCTCCCCCCCTTTTTTCTCTCCCCTCTTCTTGTCCCCTGCAGGTGTCTGTATGGATTTGAGGTTCTGCAGCAGCTGTTGGACCTCGTGGCTGCAGGAGCGACTAGGCCGCATGCTGGATCCAGCTGGATTGTTCCTGAAGGCTGGCATGGAGGACTACAGCAGCGTTGGAGCATAGGAGCAGAGGCAGACCTGAGGAGGACGACACAGATAGCCCAGGACGGGGCCTGGGAGTCAAAGCAACCCATTTGCGGGCCTTCAGAGGCATACTGGTGTGCAGTGCAACAGCATGGAGGAGGCTTCGGCCCTCGCAGCGTTTCCATCACAGCGGGCCAGAAGGGCCCATGGGAAGGCAGTGATTTCAGATGGCCCAGCTGGGTGTCCTGTGGCTGCTGGCCGCTCCCCGGATGGAAAAGGAGGTGCAGAGTGCAAGGAGTCAACAGTTGCAGGAGGTGGTTCGGCCTGGTATAGGCCTCTGAGGTCTACCGCAGTGTTTCCCCAGATGTGGGTCCTTCAGGAGTCATCCAGGGAGGCAGAGAAGCTGGCAGGACGGCCGGGTGCAGCCTGCACTGCGGCCTGTGCAGATGTCAAGGTAGGGAGACACCGGAGAGAGGCCTAGGCAGTTACCTGGAGCAGCTGCCGTGGGGCAGGAGGTTTTAGTTGTGGAGCAGGGGGGCTGGGGAGGCCCCTCTTTTTTCCAGTCTCCATCCTGAAGTGGCATATGGGGGGTTTCCGGCTGCAGCACCCCATCCCTCGCACAGACACACGCAGGCGCACCCTAATTGATGCATCCATCAGGATGGGATGAGTTGGTGGGAATCTGCACCCCAAGGAGGTGGTTTTGGTGCTGCCACTCCTGCGGTATTTCTCTGCGGCGGCACAGGATCATACGACCTTGCTGTACGGGACGGCCAAGGGGTCCATTATTAAGGTTTCTTTTTTGCGTGTTATTTACATCGGGTGCACATGTGTGGGTTGATGCTGAGATGTTTTTTCAGGGGCTGTAGTGTGGTATCTATGGAGCGTATAGTGGGGAGTTTCCTGGGAAGTTTATAGATGTGCTGGGCTTGAGATTCTTTGCAGGTTGCATTGCATTTGTTTGTGTGGTTCTGGCAGGTTCTGTAGCAATGTTTTATTTGGAGGCAGTGGAATGGTTTTAGGTCACGGTTACTGACGGACCACTGCAGGGGGAAAGCATGGCTCTGCTCTTGAGAGCTGTCAGTCTAATCGGTGGTTGGAGGGAGGTGAAACCTGGTAAACAGATGTGACAGGGGGATATGATAGAAACGTTTAAATGCTTAAGGGGAATCAACAGGATAAAGGGAGAGATTTTATTTTAAACGAAGTACTACCACTGCAAGAGGACATAGACATAAGCTAGAGGGGCAATGGTTTAAAGGTAACATCAGGAAATATTACTTCCTGAAAAGGGTAGTGGATGCACAGAATAGCCTTCCAGCAGAAGTGGTAGATGTTAACACGGTACAAACGTTTGTCCAGGCTTGTGATAAGACCGAGTTAGATATAGGATAAGGGCAGGTATTAAGGAAAGTACTCGGAGATTGGGCAGACTGGATGGGCCTAATGGTTATTATCTGCTGTCTCTTTCTAAGTTTTTATATGTTAAGGTGTGTTGGAAATGTTTGTGTGCCCCCCCCTTTTATTGCCCCCTCCTGTAGCTGCTTCTTGAGGGGGTTGCACAGGCAGCTTTACACAGGGAACCTTTGCTTTGTTGTGGTGTGAAGCTGCATTTGTCCAGGTCGCTTGCAATCGAGTAGGGTCATACTGGGGTTTTGGGGTGAGGGGGTACGGGTTATCTATTGATGTGACATATTGCATGGTTGAGGGGTTGCAGCAGGAAGCCGATGGTTGTTTTTGTGAGGTGGATTATGTCTCCTGAGCGGTGTCCCCAGTTGGCCTGGGGGTCATGTTAAGATGGAGGAGGGGGACTAGAGGCATGAGAGAAATTATTTCTGGCTTCCTCTGGGAAGCGTTGATGGGACGAGGTTAAGGTAAGGGGGCTACGGTACCGCAGGTTTCTGAACCTTTTTGGTACTGGGTTCAGCATGACTGGGGTGAGATGTATTGGGGGGAATCTCCTGACTGGGGATCCGCTCTGTTTGTCAGGTTTGTTGTATGGGGGTAACATTTTTGATGGGGTCGCCATAGAGAGAGCTGTTTTGTTGGTGCCTAGGGGATAGCGGTGGGGCACCAAATGGTTCCGTCATGGGGTTTGAAGCTGATTCTGTTAGGTTGGTTGATTCGCTTTGCAGGAAGAGTGCCTGTCAGCATTTCCCGGGGCCATGGGGTATACTGTTTGTCCGAAGACTTCAAGTGGGCTGAGGCCGGGCTGCGCAGGGATATACTGGGGTTGGAGGAGAGGTACGCCAGTGTTGTGGGCACGCACCTACTAGGGCTATACACTGTGGCGTGTGCGGTTGCTGTGTTTGTACACTGGGGGTTGTGCTGGGGTGGTATGTACTACATGGCCCAAGGTGATTTAGTGGGGCTGCGGGGCGAGTCTCCTGTTTTGGGTGCCGCTGTCTGTTTTTGATCTGCTTCTGGTACGTCTAAGAGGTCACCATCTTTGGGGAGGGGTGGTGGTGTTCAATGTTTTTCTGGGTTCCTTCGGTTTTTCGTGCACTTACTCTGAACGATTGGAGACTTGCTGGTGCATAGGTTTGTTAAATTTCCCTTGATTCGGTTTGGCTTTTCGGGAGCAGGAGGGCTCTGATTCGGGTAACTATGTGTGAGGTGGGGTGAAGCAGGTGCTGAGAGCTGACTTGCTGGTCAGTGAGCTCTTGCTGTGCGGGGAAGTGTTTGGGACAATTGGTGACGGGGTTTTCCAGGGGGCCATTGGTTCATGTTAGTATGGCCTGAGGTCTGGGATATATACGCCCTCTCCTTGTTTTCTTTGAACGGTTCCGCTTAGTGTTGGCCCTGTTTTGGAGAGTTGGCAGGGGTATTGGTGGGGTGGTTTTGATGGAACTATATCGGAGGAAGGGCACTTTGGTTCTTGTGGTTGGTGGCTTTGGTGGATGTTTTTGTGCTTGGTGGTGCATGTTTTCATTCGGGTCTTGCATAGAAGTATCGCTGTTCTTGCTTCATTGGAAGTGGCCTCGGCAGATGGAGTTGGGGGTACATCATTCGGGGGCTTACCTTGCGTGGCAGTATAGTGGACTCCCGAGGTCACAAAGATTGGCATTGGTGGGATTGTTTGTGGTGGCAGTACATTCAGTGGGTGGCCCAAGTAGCCATGTTCAGATGGTTCCTGGCAGGGGCGACCCCTTCCCAGGTCTATGGGTTAGGGCTGGGTGTAGCGCTCCTTAGTTTGTGGATGTGGGATCAAGCGGTGGGCATCCCCTCCCTGATTGAGATTTGTGGGGAGGCGGTTAATGAGGTTTCACTGTCTAATGCTTTGGACGTTGATGTGCGATAGTGCTGGTGCGGTTATGGTCATAAATGACCGGATATCTTGGTCTTGGTGGGCAGGTTTGGTTTGTCTATTGTGCCCGATGATGCCATGTGGATGGGCTTTTGGGGGTTATATCAATGGATGGTGTTCTTCCGGGTACAACAGGATGGATGTTGGCTCGGTCTGCTTGGCTGCCTCACCATGCAAATGGTGTTTGAGGCAGGTGGTCGGGGGGGCTCGGGTTGCTTCTCCCCTGTGGGTTTTTTCTTCGGGCCTCTTTTGGTAGGCAGGTTATCAGCCATTCTCAGGAGTAATGACCCCGACAGGGACCGCAGTTGGGTATAGCGGTTTGCAGCTGGGTCTCCCAGGGGTTTTGGTGCTTGGTGATGGAGTTTTTGGTGGTGGTTTGGTTATGAGTAAGATTGTTTTGGTTCTTCTTCTTGCTGGGGTGGTGCCGGTTTGTGGGGGTCACCTATCGGCATTCACTAGTTTTGGGGATGTGGTGGAACTGTGGATGGAGAACCTGTCGGTGGGGGCCGCAGTTGGGCATAGCGTTTGTGCAGCTGGGTTACCCAGAGGGTTTGGTGCTTGTGGGATGGAAATTTTGGTGTGGGTTGTTGGACCTTGGTGGCTCGACATTACAAGACTTGTTCAGTTATGAGTTTGTTCATTTATGTTGTTTATGTGAGGGTTGGTCACCGTGAGACGGTTGATTTGGTTTGTACAGGTGCCGTGCCTGAGGGGAATTGAGCATTCCGTGGGTTTTGAAAGGGCCAAGCTTTCTTTTGTGGGGGAGCCCATCCGGCTTAAGGTGTCAAGGGATGGGCTCATGGCGGTAGCTTGCCAGGTATCCAAGGGGTTAATGTGGTGGTATGATCCTTGGTGGTCATAACCGGTGGGAGGTTCCTTGCAAGGAGTGGTGCTTGGAACCTCAGGTCCGGGTTGGGGCATCCTGGTATGTCCCCTCCCAAAATTGGTTTGTGGTATGGTACCTGGATAACTTGGCAAGCTAGGTTGGTTTTGGTTACGTCATTGTCTCTGTTAACGCATCTATGTTTATTATTTCAGGTTTTACAGGACAATGACTGTTAAATAAAACGGCTGTGGCCTTTTCAAACCCATCTTGTGTGTTGGTGTTTTTATTTAATTAAGCAACTGAGCTGAGCCTGGCCCGTGAGTCGAAGCTACATCTGTCATGAAGCCCACGGGGGCCAGAATGGACTAGAGTGGGCCCTGACAGAGTGCTGAGCAGGGCTAGGCTAAGGCAGAAATTGTGGATTTTAGGGGAGGAGTTTTGGTAGGAGGATATTTAAGTTTGGTGATCACAGGGGTAAGGATCCATTTTGTTTAACCTTACCTGGTGTTGTTTGTCCCACCCTCCATCCCCTTATGTGGTTGAAGAGTTTATGGAGTGGTGTTGCTGCATTAGTCACAGTCGTGGTAGCTTGCCAGGTATCCAAGGGGTTAATGTGGTGGTATGATCATTGATGTTCATAACCGGTGGGAGGTTCCTTGCAAGGAGTGGTGCTCGGAACCTCAGGTCCGGGTTGGGGCATCCTGGTATGTCCCCTCCCAAATTGGTGTGTGGTATGGTGTTGCTGCAATAGTCACAGTCGTGGGCGGTAGCTTGCCAGGTATCCAAGGGGTTAATGTGGTGGTATGATCCTTGGTGGTCATAACCGGTGGGAGGTTCCTTGCAAGGAGTGGTGCTTGGAACCTCAGGTCCGGGTTGGGGCATCCTGGTATGTCCCCTCCCAAAATTGGTGTGTGGTATGGTACCTGGATAACTTGGCAAGCTAGGTTGGTTTTGGTTACATCATTGTCTCTGTTAACGCATCTATGTTTATTATTTCAGGTTTTACAGGACAATGACTGTTAAATAAAACGGCTGTGGCCTTTTCAAACCCATCTTGTGTGTTGGTGTTTTATTTAATTAAGCAACTGAGCTGAGCCTGGCCCGTGAGTCGAAGCTACATCTGTCATGGATTCTAGTTTTTAGTTATTTTGGTACAATTGTGTTACCATTGAAATACACAAAGGGATATAACAAACATGAGGGAAGTTTATTTCAGGACAACAATCTAAAACTAGAGGATTAGAGGCATAGATATAATATAAGGGGGTGGTAGATGAATGTAACAGCCTCCCATCAGAAATGGGAATTTAAATATTCATGGTAGGCATACATCTATCCTGAATCTAAGACAAGAAGACCAATGACTGATTCAGGACTCAGTCTTAAAATGGGCAGACTGGATGCGCTGAATGGTTCTTCTCTGCGTCTATTTCTCTGTTTCTTTTTGATTGTGTTATGAAATAGTTACTCAACACAAACAATAACTTGTAGATTATATATATATATATATATATATATTATATATATATATATGTATTTTTTTATTTTTGCAGTTAATATTGTAAACAAAAGACAAAAATTCATGGACAAAGAGAGCTTTTCACACATTTCTGTATACAGTAGGCTTGTACTACATGCACATCTGTCACTTAAATCCATGGAATCTATTGTGCTCGCAGAAATAAGAATGCTGTTGTAAGGAAGATATACAAGACTACAACGTTACAAAATTGCATGCAGATGGGAAAGAATATGAGAACTAAGATTTTGTGTTTAAACCATGTAGAATTATATCCCTCTTGATGATGCAAAAACATTACGGAACAGCAGCTGTCTGAAAATTCCCCTTTCATGCCGTAGAGGCGATAACTGACATGTTTCTTTAAGTCTACAATAAAGTCTACTTTTGGAAATAAACCAATTACTTCTTAAACAACAATTGGAAAAATCATGTAGTGGTCACTTCTGAACATTCCGAATATTTCAGCCTAATAGAAGGAAAGAAATGAATCTGTTCATTTCAAAATACTTAATTTAAAAACAAATTGTGCTTTTCTTTAAAATGCTGAAGCTGCAAGAAGAGTTTAAGTAATTCAGCTCACTGAGGTTCTTGAGTGAATAGAAAAAACTTCCAAGATTAGACAGAATGCATTATGGCCCATAGTGACTGCTTTACAAAATCCACAACCGAATGACTCGGCTCCATTTATGTCTTTTAATTCCCATGCATTGTAATTTCTTTGACTTTCCTACTCCACATGAATGTTAATCAACAAAGCTATTTCAAATAAATATGAAATATGTAATACTTTGAGCAAAGCCAGTTTTATCTGTTTATCTGTTTTGTTTTCCTGTAACCATTGGTTTCATATGGGGCAGTAGCTGTATAACCCCCAAAGAGTTTTAGAACACTTCAACAATGTTGGGTGATGCTAAGTGCTCTCTGGCAGTAAAATTAATGCTGGAAACTTAGATAGTATTGAGAAAAAACAAAAGTTGCCATGGCTGTCTGTAACAGGTTCACCAAGAGAGCTGTAGTAACTCCCAGAGATCACCCACATGTATCCTCCTGTTGTCCCCGGAATCACTTCCAGCACCAGTCAGCGTGCGCACCTTGGAACCTTGCTATGTGTACCCAATAAGTAGACACAAGTACTTTGAATTGAGTACAGCAAGAATGAACTTAAGATGCAGGCAAACAATAACTATGGAAGGAGGCTCCTATGGTGTGAGCAGAGAGTCTTTTGTACATTTCAACCTGCATTTTTACAAGTGACCCCCCACAGGAGGAACCATGGCCCAAATGCCCAGGCTGAATGTGGGCAAGTGTCCACGGGACTGCAACTCTCAGGAAGGGGATGTGTCTGGCCCAGCAATGTAGGTCTGTCTCACTGTCGCTCAGCAATTGGTATAAAATTGGTGAGAATCTGAGGATTTGCCCTTTTAGAATGCTTGCAGGTATGTCATTCTATCGTCCTAACCTATTAGACTAGGTAAGAGAAGACTAACACTGGTTTGAGATTCATAAAGTGTAGAAAAGCAAAGGAAGTTCCTTCCAGTAAATTGACATGCACGAGACATTGTCTCAACACAATTACTGTTGGCTGTATTTCTGAGGTGTTTAGGCTGTTGCTAACAAAACATATTATAGAAATTGTGTACTTTGTAAATATATATGGAAAATAAGCTTACCAGTGGTACAACAGCGCAATACTGTACAACGTTTGTCTGGATCACCAATTTCAACCAATTTTTTTTTAAAAATAGCGGCTTGATATACTATAGAGTAATCAAACGTTGTCTATACATGAAATGTCTCACTCTGACACTCAGAGAAAGGAAACATAGCCGGTTTCATTACTGTAAGCAGTTTCTTTCAATCTAGAACTTTTTGCAATTACATACCAAGATTATGAGGTATTTTTGCACAGCTCTGATCAGCAGATTTGATATATAGTTTTAGATCAATTTTTCTTATGGTAAATCTATATGTTATTCTACTTCTTCATTTGAAGCTATTTGCTGAGTGGCAGTTACTGAGGAGCAAAGGTCAGTATCTTGCTGTCGGAGAAGCCGGGTAATCTTTTACTCCTCATAAGACTAGTGAGAGATATTAAATCACTGTTGACGTACCTGAAGCGCAGCAACTTCATCCATATTTTATCTGCTGTAAATTTAATACCGCAGCAGTTTTTAGGGTGATGTATTTATTAACTGGCTAGGGATGAGCAGTACAGAAATTCAGTTTGTTCAGGAAAATAAAATGAAGGTATTCAGACAAGTTTATGAAGTAAGCACAATAGGTATTTATTACTTCTTAAATACACAGAATGCCTAAATGGCTTTTCAGTGGTTTTATATGAAAGTGGCCAACGTCAGAATTTATTACGTCACAATTATCCTATTTATCCATCACTTTATTTATCCATCTCTGTAAATTATATTAAATGTATTATTTTTATCTATATTTATCTATGAACATAATCTGAGGTTTATTATATAATTTTTAATTATATTTTATATATATGGTTTATAAGCTTTATTATGTTTATGCGCTGTCGTTTTTAATCTTCTTTCCATTTTCTTCTGCTTTGTCTGCAAAGATTGTTTTCAATATTTTGAATAAAACAGGATTTATCTCTCTACTCTCTCTCTATATATATATTAGTATATCTTAAACTACCAATGGACTTAATATTTAATAAAGACTTGATTGTGATGACTGTCACAAGCTGAGGTTCAAATGAAGTAGTATATGACAAACACCCAATCAAGATCCAGAAGGCAAAATAAGTACAGGCCAAGGTCAAATTAGTTAACAAATACTAGTCCAAAACACCAGAAAGAAGTTTAAATAGTCAGAAGGTCATGGATCAAAAACAAGACAAGAGCACTTACAGTATGAAGCACACTGGGACACATTAATCAGGTAGGTCATACCAATGGAGAATGCCTACCTGACAAGTATCACTGGAGCATCGATGATGTCAATCAAGACACATCTCCCGTTATCTTCCTAATGCATGCACCTGACAGGTAGTATGCTCTAGAGACAAAGGAGGAGCGAGAGGGTGCCTGTGACCAACCATAGATTCACCTAGTCAAAAAACAGGGGTGGTGCAGGAGGCATTGGCCAGGTACATGACAAAGGGTTTCACTCCTGCTTACAATGCTGAGATTTTTTTTAAAAACATATTTTTATTGTGATATAAGGGGCTGATCCATATAATCTGCAGAATTTAACACTTTTGAAACTAAATACAGCATTATAAATATACTTCTCAAGTGAACCCTTCCCAGAAATAATTGTTTAATCAAGTGTTCTTCATCCATAATTCTTGCTGGCAAAACTTGTCATGTGACACTTAAGCTGCCATGATGCTAAGGCAGCCCCTGAAATGATGTGGCTATAGAAACTGAAAAGGCTTCTTAGGTGTGCCTGGGTTGTTTCCACATTATTAATAAACCTCCGGAGGAAATTGGAAATATAACAGATCTACTCTTTTGTTCTTTATTGGCTTGGAAACACAGATTGGCTTCTGATAGCAGAATTTGACAGCCATTCTAAAACTTCTGCTTGGAAGATGTTACTTACCACCCTCTCAGTAAAGTAAAACTTGTTTACAACAATGACTCTGACTCTGGTTTCCCATTAAAATGTTTCTTGAACATTGCTCTCCTTCCCCCTTAACCACTCCCAATTCCCTTTCACCAACATTATCCCCTGTCTCCTAAAGTCTTGTTTTCCCACTTCTCTGCTGAGCCTAATGTATCAGTGCGCTGAAATATGACATCATATCCCATTACTGTAGCATCTCTAGCCCCACCCAGGATTTCATGTGACAAAATCCCTTGTAGTTGGTCTATTAGTTGGTCAGTTCTATGGTAACCAGTCGTTTCCAGCATTAAGGAAGCTGTTGAGGCTACGGGCAGCAGTGAAACAAGTGTAGGCAAAAATGCGATTCTGAGTGTTTTTTCAGAAGGCACAGCTTCTGATGGTAATATGGTTGCCCGAAACACTCCAAGAAATTGTACATAAACTATTCCTATCGAATCTTCCATTACACATATTAAAAAAGAATGCCCACCTGCCAGCCTAGTCTTGTGCTTCCGTGAACCATTCCACTGGATAACAATATAACATTATTTTAGAATTAATCATTGTATGAAATGTTACTGCCTGGTTTCTGTTACCTGATAAAATGCACTGTGTCCAAATATTGAAAACTTTTTCTGATTGCATCATGTGATTCATTTATCACGTCATAGTACCTGATCATAAAAGCTACATAGAGAAAAATAATGGCAAAACAACCCATAAACCCAGTGCCTGGATTATAAACAAATAAAAAGTACCATTTACTTTCTTTTAATTATGGTATCACATTAAACATCCTTTTTCACTTGGCAAATTTTGCTCTTAAATAAACAGAAAGTTACACTTTTATGGATCAGTCGAAGCCAGCTGTGCATGACAGGGCAAGGAACTGGAGCAGCTGGTTCATGGGACAAAACCCTTGGAGCTATTTATTGAATGAAGTTAAAGTATAAAATGTGCTCAGGGAGTATTGGAATGCTCTACAGCAGCTCACACAGTTATACATCATGGTCCATTAACCAAGAACTAATTCCATTAGAACCCTGCAGAAGGTAAAAAGTAAAGTTAGATTTGTTAATCAGTATGTACCCGTGTAAGTGTAAATGTGTGCAGAGGCTAAAAGTGGAATTTTATTTTCAAAAACACGCAATATGAGCTGATACTGTTTAAAACAGAACTTTATATTCTGAACAATATTTTATGAGCTGAAAAATGTGATTTGTGTATTATGTATATAGCAACACGTGCACAAATGCGCATATCTTGCATAACTCTCAGAAGGGTGAAGGAGACTTAAGGAGACTTAAAATGGCTTTTCAGTGGTTTTATATGAAAGTGGTCAACGTCAGAATTTTCAGTTATTCTATTTATCCATCACTTTATTTATCCATAAATCTTAAGCGTTTTTTCCAGGCAAATAAGACTATTGTACCTCACAAAAGAGAAGACACTTCGATTATGAGTATCATTATTATTATTTATTGTTGTATATAGCATCATATTCTCCAGCTCCCCTTTTGTTCTTTTTCTTTTTGTGTATATATCTTTCATCTTAATTCCCATCTTCTGCAAAATTATGTAGCTTTCACAAAAAAAAGCTGATTTACTGATATTTTCTCAACGCTTCCTTCTAAATGTTCTATGAGCATGGCACATTTCCTGTAAGACATACTCCACACTGATTCATTTCAGCAGAAATCAGCTTGGAGTTATTAACTTTCACAATGGATGGGAACTCAAGCAGAACCTTCCAACAATTAAGTTAATTCGTGCCTGAAAGTAACACTAGAGGGCCAAAATGCTAGGAACATCAGGGAATCTAGTCAGTAGCACAACTTCTGAAGATCTAACTTGCTGAAGATAGAAGTCTGCCCACAGGTGAACTCTTTCTTCTATATAACAGTTGAGTAGGCAGAGGTTGTCAGTAGAATTTGCCTGAAATTGAAATGCAAAATCAATTAGTAACAGCTGAACATGTGAAGCTACACCAAGAAGAAAATTCATGGAAATCAAGTGCATGTAGAACTCAAAAAGGACTATCTTCTGCCCTCTATTTCTAAAAAAAAAAAACAAAAAAGTATACAGTGCTTTGAAAAGGTATTTGCTTATTTGTCATGCTTACATGTTTCAGATCATTCAACCAATTTTAATATAAGACAAAGACAGCGTGAGTAAACACAAAATGCAGCTTTGCAATGGTCATTTCATTTATGGGGTATCACCTATGTCAAAAAGTAATTGCCCCAATAAACCTAATGACTCGTGTACCAACTGCAATCAAACTTTTGCAGGAACTGGCTATGAGTCTTTCGCATCGATGTGGAGGAATTTTGGCCCACTCTTCTGGGCAGAATTGTTTTAAGTCAGCAACATTGGAGGATTTTCAAACATAAGCTGCTTTTTAAAGGTCATGCCACAGCATCTCAATTGGATTAAATTCAGGTTTTCTGTTTCTTTTGACCCACTCAAAACTGGACTTGCTTATGTGCTTTGGATCATTGTCCTGCTGCATAACCCAAATGCAAATGAGCTTTAGGACATGAACAGATGGCTGGACATTCTCCTTCAGGATTTTCGAGTAGAAAGCAGAATTTATGATTCCATCAATTATACCATCCCACTACCACCACCATGTTTGACTGTCGGTATGATGTTCTTACTGTGGAATGCTGTGTTAGCTTTATGCCAGATTTAACAGGCAAAGAATTCCACTTTCAACTCATTAATTCTCAGAATATTATCCCCATTATAATATCCCATATGATACTGGTGGCCAGTCTTGGGTTAATTTTGGTAGGCCTGTTACTCCTAGAAGTTTTCACCAATCTTCCAAGTATTCTCCATTTGTAGATAATGACTCTCACTGTGGTTTACTCAAGTCCCAGAGTCTTAGAAATGGCTTTGTAACTCTTTTCATATTGATATATGTCAATAACTCTGTGTCAGCACAAACAGGTAGTGGATCATTGAAGCAAGAAATGGTTTTATGCCTTGTTTTACCATCCTGTCCATATATCTTCCCAATCTTAAGAGTTAATTAGCCCCAAGTTTACAAAAAGTGTTTAGTAAAAAATGTAATAAAGATATATGGTTAGGCCATTAAGCAAAAGTTTTCTATAAATACAAATAAGCAAAAAATAGAAGGAATTGGGAAGGGGCAAATTGACTCTGATGAATATTGCACCCATTCCTTCCTTTCTTTGGTGTAAGGTAACAACGCAGATGGGCAATTCTTTTCTAGGTTGACCCTAAACTTGCCCTTGCTCACATACCTTAAACTTACAGTGGCAGGTAGACTGCAGTGTCATATGCCTCATTCACTTCTGAGAATGTTATGCTCAGTTCTAGCCTGTGTTTAGTTTTTAAGGTTTTATGGCTTACATTGTTTTTGTGGATGTGTGTCTCCATTGAACCCGTCTGTTCTACTGTTTAAGAATATTTCATGACCAGGTCACAAAAAGGTACATCTGTTTCTAAAACATTAAAACTTCAGTAGACTGTAGCAGGTGCACTGGGTGCAGGCAGTGGCCTTGATTGGAGAGAACAGAGATTTTGTTCAGACGTGCCTACAAAGCAATATATTACAGTGCAAGGTTTGTACCTTGGTAATCACCGACCTACATGCAGTGTCCTCATGTGCAGTGCCTGCAGCTTTCTGTTTTTGCATGCTCTGTGCTATATCTACTACATGCATGCAGTCCATCTGTGGTCCAAGTTTAAATTGTTACATGCAAATCAATATGTGAACAGGTTGGACTCAGGAGTCTAGCAGAATGAGCCCACACTTGCTGGAGCAGGTTGCAGGTTTGAACTTGACCACTTACCAAATGTAACCACACATTAAACACTCAAATTTAGTAGGACAAACTATCTCATTTCAATTGCAAACTTGAAATGATTGCAAACTTGAGAGATATAAATCAAACATTTGTTGCTACTGTAAACTAAAAGTTGGTTTTGCTGGTAACAACAATGCTCCTGAAAAATATTACCGTATTTGCTCGATTATAAGACGAATATTAATTTAGAAAAAAAAAGAAAAAGCCTAAATATAAGACGACCCTATAGGAAAAAAGTTTTACCAGTAAATGTTAATTCATGTAAACTATTTTTTTTAAAATAAAAGCTATGATTGAGAAAAAATATTTTGTTTTTATTTCTTTTTTTTCAACCTGCCCCCCCATTATGCACATCTGCCCCCAGCTTGCCACTCTGCCCCAGAAATGCCTTATACCCCCCTATATCCCACTGTGCCCCATGATATGCCTTTTAACCCTCTAAATGCCACTGTGCCCCATGATATGCCTTTTGACCCCATATGTGCCACTCTGCCTCCAGAATTGCCTTATACCCCTATATGCCACTCTGGCATTTAGGGGGTTCAAAGGCATATTATGGTGCAGAGTGTCATATAGGGAGGTATAAGGCATTTCAGGAGGCAGAGTGGCGTATAGAGGATTAAAAGGCATTTCTGGAGGCAGAGTGGCATTAAGGGGGTTAAAAGGCATTTCATAGAGCACTCTGCGTACAGAAATGCCTTATGTCCCCCATTTAATACTCCCTTCCCCTCCCTCCTCCAAACTTACCGGTGCTTCTTAGTTCCCGGTGCGTAGTCTGGACAGCATGTAGAGTTCTACGCGATTTGCGTAGACAACTTCCGCTGCAGCCGGAAAGGAGGTGCGGTTAGCAGCGGGGGTTGTCTGCGTCCATCACGCAGACCTTCCCTGGCTGTCAGAGTTCCCCGGCCGCCCCAGTGCGGGGGAACTCTGATCTCTGACAGCCGGGGAAGGTCAGCGCGATGGACGCAGACAAATATTCGAGCAAATACAATATTTAGTATTAATCCTTCCTAGCCTGTCAAGACCCCTGTTCCCTAAAATGGGCTCAGTCTAATAGTTATAACTTTGCTGGACAGTTTCTAATTGCCTTCTGTTGTAATTCCAGATTGACACCACATGGTTTGCCTGTTGTGTTCAATTTTTTAAATTCTGGAATAAAGAAAAGCTTACACTTGCTTATCTCACGAAAAGCATATACTTGTGATACAATTAAATTAAGCAAGAATACCAATATCAAGGCTAAATGAGTCCATCCTTTTTGCATCATTAAGTCAAACATTGCAGAGAAATAGTGTTTTTGTAGAAGATATGCTTGTGTCAATCAACATCTGCATAGATCTCTGTGATTCTCAATGCATACTTGATATATTGAGTGCTGACTGTGCTTTTTAGCCCTGTTCCATTTAATACTGTTTTTGTTTTGCTTAGTGCGTAAAAACAAATCTATTTACAAATAGGTAATGTGATGATTACACTCCATTATAGTAGTGAGGCTGTTTGTAGTGCAATGGTTGCCTTATAAATCTAGAATGCATTGTGCTAGTGGCGAAAAATACCAAGTTTACTTTATACATGCTGACATTATTCATGAGGTTCAGCTGTGCTTGAAGCAATCAACACAACTGATAATATTTCTCCTTTATGTTCCTCGGCTTTGTTTTTTTTATAATACCTTTGCCCTACAATAACATAAAGACTCGCAAAAGCAACTATTTTAAAAAAAACAACACACCTTTTAACCACATTTTAAATTTTAAAACACATTTTCCTACTTTAAATACAAGTTAAATGGAATTACTTAAACACTCATCCTGCTTCCACTAAAGTTTTTTTTAATGACTGATAGACAAGAAAATAGTGTCGATGCACACACACATATATATGGTCTAAAATATTGTATCACTAATTGTGTGTGTAAATATTTGTATATTTGTAGACAAATCCTATTGTTACAAATCAACTCCTACGCTATTAGGATAATAGGTTTAACAGCAGAGACTTAGATGTCAAGTAGTTGACTGCAATGAATTACGATACTAACCTAAGTTCTCTAGAGAAAGGATGACTTTCTAAATCTGAAAGAGCCTTCTGCAGAAATGCCCTTTGGCCTGTATCCACATAAAAAGCAATCTTGGTTTCAAAACAGTCCATTTAAGATTTGGCAAAAGGCTATGGGTATCGATAGTAGAGTTCAGTGAGCTTGATTAGGATGGAAAGAGTAGGGACAATGGAGCCTCGGGAGGTGGTAGTGATTAATAGAGAGTGTGGGGCCTGAAGACTGGGTGAGATAGATGAATCCTTCTATGAAAGGAAGGGAAACAAATGGAGTCCTCAGAAAAGGGGGGAAAAAGAAGAAAAAAAATGTCAGAAAAAAGGGCAAAAGCCTACATGTTTATATGTTGATGACTTACTAGTTAAACATACTTAGATACATAAACCTTCCTAAAAATAAAATGTCCATGTTCATAGTGATCAATCCAAGCAACCATAAGCAAAATTCTTCTATGCAAAATTCATCATATTACCTACAGATCTTAAATTAATAATCTAATTGTTCAAATTATTGTTGAATATGACAGTTAGAATACAATATTACTTCATCGTTTAATTTCACCTAAAAATCAACATGCTTTCATGTTTTTTTGTGCTGTCAAAGGTTCCACCACCGGAACAGGGATTTGGAATTTACCAAAAACCATGGAATCTTATATTTCTCAAATACACTGAAGATTTGATTCAAAGTATGCAAATGGCCTAACATTTTTTCTTCTGCAGGATGGCCCATTACCTTCTACATTTTATTTTCCACTTATTTTATATGACAGGTAAATGATAATAAACAAGATGATGAAAACATATCAATAATTATGATTACATATGAATACACATGTATGTAAAAACAAATCATCAGTCAAAAAACAATTGGTTATGGCACCATGCTTCTTTAAAATTATTGAATGCATCTATTGTTCAAGTCGTTATTAAAGCAAGTGCCTCCTGACTAACTGTACAAACCATAACAATACTAAAGATTTAACCACTGTCTCACTCACTGGCGTTTTAAAACTTGATATATTATTTTTTCTGCTGAGCTTTTATGACATATCTATGGGGCAGAAGTGATTTCAACTTTTGATTTGATGTGCAAACTGTTTAATGCAATAACACCAAGCCATATAGCATGTATTATAAGCAGGATACTGCCCTTGTCATAACTAAACCAGTTAATTAAAATTACCTTAAGCTTACATTTGTTTTGCAACCAGCGCAATTGTTGTGGGAATATTTTATTTAACTTTTTGTGTGCTGGGTGTCAGGACAATTTTCCCCATGGAGGACTGGGTGTTTCTAAATTTATATTTTGGTGACAACTTACCAATGTACATAAAAAAAGCCTTATCCCCATTGGAATTGTCTTTTACACTGGGGTGCACTGGTCCTTTGTTGTGTGCCCTGAACAGCATGACACAGAACTCACGCCAAGGCGCTGGCAGTGCAGTGTGCGGGGAGGAAAGCGTAGGGGCTGCTAAAACAGTTTATGTACATGGGAGAATGTTACTTTACCTCTGTAAAACCTCCACCTTTTACACATACAAAACTGTTCAAAAGTTTTGAGTTGCTAAGCTGTTTTCATGGAAAACAAGGACATTTCTAGCTGTGTAACATAATTTCTAGTTTTGAATTCGCCTTTTAAACTTAAACTTGGATTAGCGGACACAACGTGCCATTGAAACACAGGAGTGATGGTTGCTGATAAAAGGCCTCTGTACGCCTATGAAGATATTCCATTAAAAAAACAGTTGTTTCCAGCTACAATAGTTATTTATAACATTAACAATGTATACACTGTATTTCTGATCCATTTGATGTTATTTTCAAAATTAGCTTTTCCTTAAAAAACAAGGACATTTTAGGGGACCCCAAACTTTATTATCATTTATTTATATAATATCTGTAATATTAAAAATACAAAACCAAAAAATAAAAATGTTGCCCCCATTATTTCCTCTCATTGACCAAACTAAATAGTATAAGAAAATATTTTTTTCTTGAAATCCCCACGCTCCTTAAACAGATTCATGCATTAGCTGTGATTTTACATACCTATTGATTGGAAACACAGCTAATGTAGGTGACAGTATGCAACATATCACAGGGTAGGCAATAATAAGAAGGGGGATATGTTAAATTACATATTAATGTGCCTTTGTGGTGTCATGTATTTTTCATATTTCTTGTAAAGAAGGGAGATTTACAGTGGGGGGCAAGTGTGACATCACATTAGATTTTCTTCCCTCTTTGCTGGCCAAATCAAAATAGATCAGTTGCCAGCAAGCTGTCACTTTTATCTTTTTAGTTTATACTTCTTGCCATGGAAACAAACAGCCATATTAAGATTTCAATTTTATTTCATTACTAATCTGAGAAGCTGCAAATAGGATTGTGACCAATCAGCAACATTATCTTCTCTGATGAAAAAGCCTGCATCTTTACATTTAAACTCAAATCATTCCTCTTTCACGGATGTCTTACATGTATGCTTAAAGACACAAGACTTCTGCCAGGAAAGGCTATTCATTAGCTTAAAAGCCAATCAGCCCCACTGTGTTACAGAACGTAATTTTTTAGCAATATCTTAGGGAGACAGGGCCAAATTAACACAGGAGCTGACGGAGCTGAAGCTCCAGGCCATTGTCTCTGGAATCAGCACAAACAACAGCCACTCAATATTTTTTTCCTGAAATAAAATAATAGGAACACTTTATTGATGTAGGCGTCTGTCTCATTAGAGTTCTGGAACACCGGTGCAAGCCAACACTGGAGCTGGTTGGGGGCAGGTATAGTGTGCATGTGTGTCAGTGAACAGGGGATGTGGTTGGCCAAACAAATAACTTAAAGGATACTCTGAGCTATTATAATACAATATGTATTAAAGTACAAATGATGTGAAGCATAGCAATGTGAGTGAAGGATTAAATATTATATTGTTATATATAAGCAAACAATTATAAGGCCATCATTGATTGTATAGACTTCATTTTAATGTTTTGTAACAACACTATGGAATGTGATGGCATTCCATAATTAAAATGTTATATTATATTTGTTATATTACCTTAAAATCTACTTTAAATATTTAGAACACTACCAGCGTCTGGAGAATAAAACCCCTTTTTTGTGTTTAAATTTAAGGCAGACCCATATTTTTCTAATGTAACATGCTTTATAATGCTTTAAAAAAGTTTGTGTACACTGGTATGCATAGTGTTAATTGAATCTGGCTGGGAATGATGATAAACAGTGTACAGCTTCTTGTCAATATCCGTAATTAACTCGGACATGTGTACTTCATTAGGTAACTTGAGGAATGAAAGGCTGTAGGGGAGGAAAATGCTATACAAATTCAATTCTTCTAAACCAAATGAAGCAAATTGTAGAGTTAATAACTAGGTGAGAAAGATAAAACTATATAAACATATTTACAAAATATCTGCTTAGATGTATAGTAGCCTCCAGCTACAACATATCATGTATATTTTATTAGTAAAAAAAAAATTGTGACAGAATATGTGGCACAATCATTGATGGAAGGTATTAGACCTGCTTTGGTCAACAGTAGTCTGCTTTTTGGCAATTAAAAAATGTTCCATATGTTGGGTATGCATAAAAACTATATTGCTGGTAATTTGCAACCGTAGTAAGGGTCCCTGGTGCGAAGCATCTGGAGAGCAGGATAGGCCAGTGCTCAATCACCACTAATTGCTGTTAAAAAATCAGTCTACATAATACATAAGGTTGAAAAAAGACCTAAATCCATCAAGTTCAACCGTTCTACCTAACCTTCCTACTCTTGATCCAAAAGAAGGCAACCCTAAGTGAGCTACTTCAAAATTTGCCATAAGAGGGGGAAATTCCTTCTTGTCTCCAAAAGGCAATCGGATTTCTCCTTGCATCAAGAAGCTCTAAAATATTGATTATATTTATAGCCCTGTGTTATTCCTTTCTAAAAAAAAATTCCAGATCCTTTTTAAAGGCATCTAATGTATTTGAAAACACCATCTCCCTTGGCAGTGAATTCCATACCTTATTGCCCTTACTGTAAAGAATCCCTTCCTTTGTAGTCTATGAAATCTCCGCTTTTCCAGTCTCAGAGGGTGACCTCTTGTTATATTTCTGTTACATAGTTACCTTTTGTTCAGAGGTCTAGTGGAGTCTATGCCTTGACGAGTCAGGACTATTTTGGCGGCAAAAGGGGACCCTACGCAATATTAGGCAGGTAGTCATAATGTTATAGCTGAATGTTGTATGCTGGGTCATCATTAGAAAAAATCAAGGACCTACCTGTATTCTGGACTATTGTCATAAAATATTATGAGTTAATTGTATACTGCTCCAAAACTGACCCAAAAAGTGGAGAGTCGAGTTTCCACTATCATGCTGTAAATGTTACAAGTATTGTTACAGCATGAAACACCACCACATGTGCACTGTTTCAGGAAATGTGTTCATAGTGAAGTAAGTGCTGCCCATTCCATCAATATTAGCCCCTGTTAATCCTTCCAGAGGTAGCAGGTACAAAAGCAGGCTTTTTGCAGTAATTCATCCAGAAGCCGGTATTTCCTAAAATCATTAGATGTACGCTGAAAGTTTGGCATACAAAAATAGCATAAAAATACACATATATCTACCAGGATCGCAATATTGTTCTCTTACTTAAGACTGCCTGGTTAAGCCAAATCCTCAATAAGTTGTCTATTGAGCATGTAGTAGACTGAAATATTAATAAACTGGACAAAGAGAGAGTGAAATACCCACCAATTTGAAGTGATAGTATAATCATTTTTGATATATTAATGTTACATCACCTCTGTAAATCCTCCACCTTGTTTTTGTAACTAATGCCAGACCCAGCTAACATGACTGCCAGAACATGTCAACTTTTTTCATGGGGAGGGAACAACTTAAAAGTGGATAATAATGCAAATTAGATTGAGATGCATGTTGCAGTTACGTGAAGATTCTGGAAGGTAACATATCCTTAGTGTGAGATTAATTAACCTTTTCTTGCTGAAGTCTGTTTACTTGGTGGTATGCATATGCCTCACGTATGGGCTTAAACAAATATACAAAAGATTTCCAAAAGATATTTGGCAGTATATTTGCTGCCAAATATAAAAAAGATTTCCACAGGTATCCCTCATTATTAAGTACTTTACAATAGAGATGCCACCTATCCTGCAGCAACATTTTTGACTAATATATTATTTAGAATGTTCTAACTGGAATGATTGCAGATCAGCGAAGATGAGGACTCTTGATTACATGACCCTGAGAATCCCACCATCCTCCATTATATTGGAATAAACAAATGAGACTCAGGTTAAAACCAGGTTTCCAGGTATGTTAATGGCACTCATTTAAATGCAAACTGTTAACCACAGGAAATGTGGGGAATATGTAGGAACTCAGCTTAGTGGGTCTTGGCAGAATACCAAATGCAGTATGAAGCAGGGGTTAAAATAATATGGTGAGTTAGAAAAGGTAGTTATAGCAGTATGAGTTGAGCCATGAGAGGGAAGGTGTCAAAGGTGTTTTTGGTTCATACATCTTAAAGGGAGACATCCGCCATCAAATGCACTTTGATGCATATAAAATTTGAGATCCCTTAAAAATTTCATGATGTCCCTCTTGTAAATGCATGGTGGGATTCTGCAGAATCACCCCATATTTATTTGCATCTTTCTCTACCCACCCCAGCGCTTTGGAGTGCAGAAGATGCGTTTCGCCAGTCAGCCCTAGCCTGGCAAGTGTTCCGAAAAAAAGTTTTTTTGTGCAGGTTTGAAGAATGCGCATCAGAGCTTTAATATGCATTAATAGTTCCAGGGCTCCCGGGGACACTGGAGTGTCCCTTTAAGGAAAGCTCCTTTTTTTCTTCTATTAATGGGACAGTTTTGTTAAATAGTAAAATCTAAGAATGAAGAACATTTATCAATGTTAGATTCTTTGTTTCTGCAGTGAAGAAAAGAGAGTAATAATGTACAATACATATTTAACATTTGAAAAACATTAGTTAAAACACTTAACACCCTTAGACACCCTTCTATCCTCAATAAACAGCTACTGAAATGAAAGAGGCCCGATTAACAGTCTAAATTAGGCATAGGGCTGGATACCTGCCAAGTTGTTACACAGAATTGATTTTTCTACAGTTCTCCAACGGCTCCCTTGAGTCAACAAGCAATGTTCAAAAATAAGCATTGATATTTTGACGATAATATATATCGTGCAGATATGGATGCGCACAAATCCACAAGTATCTCTAAGGTTACAAATAACAAAAAGAAAATAGGTAATCTTTGTCTCTACCTATTTTCTTTTTAGCATTTGTCACCTTAGTGATACTTGTGGTTTTAGTAAAATGTAACATGTTTTCATTGAACAACCTGTTCACATACAGTAAAACTGGACAACCTATTCTTCCAAATTTGCCTTTTTGTACCAAAGCAGTGATGACTTTTGGGATCTCCTCATTATTATTATTATTTATTGTTTTATATAGCGCCATCAAATCCTGCAGCGCTGTACAATGGGTAGACAGGACATAACAAGTAGTATATAACATAACAAATTGACTTACAGAGACAACAGGTGAGGAGGGCCCTGCTCAACTGAGCTTACAATCTAGCGATAGACAGATAGATAGATAGATAGATAGATAGATAGATAATTATTTGACTATTGTTTTTGAACCATTATATGATTTTGTAACACTTTATCTGCTTAGTATAATTAAGTTTACATTTGTCTTGTTGCCTTAAAAGATTATATTTCAAACTCTGCTATTGAATTAATACAATGTATTCCAAGTTTTTTGTTGTAATTAAACATTTACAGTATGTTTTACAAAATGCTTTTGGTGTTTTTAACTCTGCATTGTCGTGATATGCGGTATTATTCACGTTTAATACATTGTT
The DNA here is from genome assembly GCA_009364415.1 of Spea multiplicata. Taxonomy (NCBI): domain Eukaryota; kingdom Metazoa; phylum Chordata; class Amphibia; order Anura; family Pelobatidae; genus Spea; species Spea multiplicata. The sequence continues at coordinate 41,854 of VKOC01001743.1, forward strand.
AAATCAGTCCCTCTTGTAACTCTCTAGTATATAGACCCTTTTTGTACAGCCTTTATGTCATGGCTCTGTTGGCACTCAACATATTAATGAAATCTGGTATAATATGTCTGATTCTTCTAGTTAATTTATAAACAGAGGTGTAACAATCCCTTCAACATTAAATAGATGTCATTTGCATCCCTGTGCATTTGCACATTTTGCTGACAAGTGACAAGGTCATTTCCTCTCGTGTACTGAAAGCATAGTGTAAGAATAGTTGAATATACATTTCATTTGTGTCTTCAGTGTCTCTTTTTATACAGTCTCCCTATTATTGCATAAAAAAAGGTATTATTCTTGTAGACGCCAACTACCTTAATCCCATATGAGCTTCAGAAAATAACACTCCGCTAAGAATGCACAGATCCATATTTGAATTTTAAGGAAATCATCTAAAATACCCAATGTCAAAACACCTTCCATATCTATTGCATTTACCATGCTGACAAAATCTATTTGTTTCTGGATGATGTTGATTACATTGATTTGGAATTTTAATTGCATCATCCATCTGTCTGCAACTTTGGATGTTGTGATTGCATACTTTAGGTTTGGTATGCTTTAAATTCACACCTTCATTTTCCTCTTCAAAAAGACAGACTGCTTGTACATTAAATGTCCACTGTCAAATAAAAATAGGATTTTTTTTACCTAGTTTTATATCTGAACCCTCATGCTAAATATGCATATACCATCCCTATATCTGCATACTTTTCAAAACATTCACTGATCACATCCTCATCAAAGCAGATAGTTGGCATAGTTGGCAATGCATTTGCATATCTTACATATGGTTATATGGCACCTTATTAAAATTCATTGTATCATTGGGAAATAATTTGTGTGTATATTTCAATTTTATAACCACTGATAAATACTTGCCCTAGGTTTGGATAAGATGATTCTCTAATAAATTGTAAAAGATGCCCAAAGGCATGTTTTTACTTTTTTTTTTATCCTAACAGAATAATTGAATGGTCTCTAGCTACACAAGGCTGCCCCTAATGTTTAATTTGAAATGAATTAAAGCACCTACATCTACTAACATTTGCAGATAGAAAATGTTAAATTAAAGGCTTTTTTGCATCACACTACCATTTCAATTTCCAACCATTTATAGATTTAAATAAAAACTAAAGGCCACATCCCTTACAAATCGGGACTAGATACGCATGATAGAATAATCCAATTGAATAGTTATTAAGAAAATAAATCAGAAGGTGCATTAAAGGTAGCAAATCTTGAAGCTAATCATATGAAATAAGGTAGGCATTTTTTTTACATTTGTATCACTTAGATATAAGCATTAAGATCAGAATGTGTATCAGCATCATTTGTGTTTTTCCAGCTAAAATCATATTTTACAGAATGTAGATATGTAAACATTCTGTACTAATTTTTATAAATCAGCAATTTTTAGTAATGATTTTGCACATTTGTGAAAAAATGCAAATGCTTCACCTAATGCAGTTGACATAAAAAGGTACATTAGTTTATCTTAGTGGTTTTCTCACTGGCTTTATAGGAAAAGGGACATAGCACTCTATTATGTATAAAGCATTTATATAGACTATTGAAAAATCGAAAGGTATATTCTTTTTCATCAATCTACATAACTTGATATTTGGCATTTAAAGGTACATAAACATATATTGATGTTCATGCCACATCAAATCAATAGGTGCCAAATGAAGGCACCGGTTAGGTTATTTTACTATTCCTTTATCACAAATATTACTTCATATTTTCATATATAATGATTTATATACCAGGTTTTATATAAAAATTGCTATACAAATCAAGAGATTTAATACTAGATTTCATACGTTCCACTGATTTTGCGATGATCTTCCAACACTTTTTTAAGTATTTTTTTTCAGCTAAATTAATTGTATTATTCTGCATACCTTGATATATTTTAATTATGGATAGGTTGTGTAGGCTACAAGAAAGCACACCCACCATGTACCTATGTGCGGCACTAAGAGGTTTTTCCTTTATGTTAATAGTGATGACAAGGCCCCAGAAGGGACACCCCAAAGCCTTCTTCATAGCAAATTGGATGCTTTGATGCTGGCACAAATGCCATCTGCTGCTTATTAATTTTTAAATTATTTATTACAAGTCATGTGCAAGGTATTCATTGTGCACATTTCAGGCAAGGGCATATCACTTCAATGAAAACTAAAAAAGTTATATTCACCACATCCATTTATTTATTATAAAGGGCCAGCATGTTTCTTAAGCAAAAATGTCTGAGCTGAGCTTGTATAATGCATACATCAATGTGTAAAGAGACTAAGGAACTCACTCTTTTAACACTATTGTATACAAGGCCAACCAAGCTCTTCCTGCAAACGAAGCTGAAAGGGGCTAGACCTTTGTTGAATTCAAACCCTCCCCAGTCAACTGTCCATTTAGTGAAGAAACCGCAAAGACATACCCTCCGACTACACAAATACCTTCAGTTGTCCCCATGGTGCTCGTCAAGGCTGCCGTGATGCGGAAGTGCTCTAGGAGGCCAGGGTAGCATAGCAGATTACTAGGAGAAATAGATCACTGGAAAAAAAAAGAAGAATGAAGACACAGAGACCACAAAGAAGGAGAATAAGTGGAGAACAAGAGGCAGCATTGAGGAAAAGGAGATCTAGGGAGACATTGAGAGAGAGTGTGGCTGGGAGTGTGAGAGAACATAACAGATGGTGACAGAGCTTCGGTTTTTGTTTCATTGGGGTCTTCTCTTTGTTTTCGACATTGATACAAATTAAAATTGGCACATTTTGTTACAATTAAAATTCGGACAAAGCCAAGTAATGATAACATTTACAATTACAGTCATTTGAACCCTGTCACTGTATAAACCAACCAAGGTTAACTCATTTTGGAATACTGCATGTACAGAAAGCTTGACTGCAAGTCCCCATTTTTAACAAAATATTTTCTTGTACAAAATCAAGAGGAAAAAAGTGTTTCTAAACATGTTATGGACTGAATATAACAGTTTATTATTGAATGCAAATGTTGAGCTTTTAATGATACATCCAATAAGACTTTATTATCGTCTATTAGTTTCATCTTAAATCCCTGGGAAAAAAGCTTAATGAGCATCATATATCAGTCTGTCCTAAAACAAGCAACTTGCATAATACTTTGTTTCCTTACCTCTACCTTTATCTCGAATTCGCAACTGATCCTCTCTCCTGCCACAGTAGCAGGACTAATAGTAATAGTGAACCAATTTATAAACCCATTAGTGATGCGTTTTGCAGAAGATAAAAACAGTCAAAATTATCTGGCAGCAATTAATCTTAATGGCTGTATGCAGTAAACAGCAATGGGCTAATTTCAGCTCTGTCAGCCACATCAAACAATCCCACATTAGGCAGCTTTTCATAGATCCATTAAGCATATTCAGAACAACAACACATTCAATGCTGAAGGCATATGCACTAAACATTACAACAGTGATCTTCTGAAGCCATCATTATCTCTTAAACAGCACTTCCCTCATGTATTATCATTATGGGATACATTAGAAATACTTTGATTAAACTCCCTTAATTCATAACAGACAGCTGTAGACCATTTATGCAGTTAATCTCAACACAACAGCTACCGAGGAAACATAAAAAGATGAAGGCTGTAAACTGGTATGTCATTACAGGGAAAGATGCACCAGTCTGGATGTCCCCTTAGACTAAAATGCCATCATGCAGGCTAATAAGAGGTGCACAAAAATTAGACTAAGACCATAACACCCATCATTCTCAACAGCTGGAAATCTTCATCCTTGATCACACATGCATGCAGAAACTTCCCACCAGATGGGTATCTGGGTAGAACTTTAAAAAAACATTGTGATAATAGTCATCATATCTATTAATTTGTGCAGAACTATTCTTTTTAATCATTGTGGCTTTTTTCCTTTCCTGAAAATCCCAGGGCAGTACTTTATATTCTGCATGGCTGTACAATGTGTAAACATGACATAATAAGCAGAGCGTCATTTAAGAATTTTGATTCACAGAAACAATAGGTAAGGAGGACCCTGGTCAAACAAGTTTACAATCTAGAAGTCAGATAATGGACAAATAGATTGATTCAGTAGTATGGATTGGAAATATTGACTGCCCTGCCTATAACCTGCTTTGGTTCTTGGAGACATTGCGTTAGTATAAATAACTACATTTGTGATTGTCTGTGTAATACAGCATTAGGCTTCAGCAAAACAGCTCATCCAAAAGGACAGAGACCTTTAATTTTAGGAAAATTTTATCAAACAAAAACAAACATTATTTGCTATCTGGGAAAATAACATTTTTTTTTAAGTGCACATTATTTTATGTTCTGACCTTTTGTTTGCAAACAGGAAATATTTCTTCTTAACAATAAGAGAATAATAAGGAAGGGTTTATCTTGGGAGTTACAAAAACAAAAAAAACAACATTTCCATAAATTAAGTCTTTACTTAAGCCTCTATGTAGAACAAGTATGTAGTGGTTAGTATTGTCTGCTAAGGGGGTATAAAATGTATAAAAAAAGCCTGTGGAAGGCATAGACTCCATCTCGTATCTCCCCTTGCCTCAATCCCTACCATGCAGGATGAAGTGGATGTCAAGAAAAAGCGTAATAAATACATAAAGCCATACCTACTCCCTCTACCTCTAAGTCACTTAGGTAGTTGGGAAGAACCCTTTTGAAGTTTTTGGATGGACATCATGCCCCCTATGGAGGGCTATATCATGATTTTCACCTTGTCATACATGATTGGACTTGTATATGTACCCAACCCACTCTCCAGTAGGTAGTCATAGTTCTGCCAATGGCATTTACATGTGATGGAGAACTTTAGATAAATTTGTGTCCATATGTTTTAAGCAATTTGGCTAAAAAAATGTGTAAAAGTGATATGTTTTGTATAATATGTGTGAGTTTTAATGTAGCATAGGAGTTCCCATAGCTTGGGGTTTATAATGATTTGTGAGTAAGGAGTAAGTAATAAGCGATGATGAAATTGCAAAATAAATATGTCCTCTACTTTACCATATGTGACTGGACATACATATGCCACACTTGTATTAATATTTCAGAATCAAAAGCTTGATTGAAGAAAATATTGGACATATTTAATATCTGTAGGAATGTGTTCTGGCCTAGGTTTAATAAGGCATGAAGACCAACCTCTTGGGCAATCAGGCCCCCAGTGAGCTGTTCTCAATGGACTGGTTACAGGGAAATTCTCAGATATTTGGTACACTGTACCAAGTTGGCACAGCCTTCATAGATTGCCTTTGCTGTACCCCTGGTGCTCCGTAGTGAGGAAGGTAGCCGTTGAGGGCGCAGCTTGAGGCACTGACCTGGGTTAGGCATAGCACATCACCAACGGTAAATGCACCTCTGAATGTATGAAAAAAGTGCAACTACAACAGACATAATAAATTAATTAAATCTGGAATGGGAAATGTTTTGACTCAGAACCGTGTATGAGGCAGGCAGGTATAGATGTGCCTGGTTGCAGATAGTTGTCTGCTGAAGCTTTAAGCTTCTTCCTGGGCGCCATCTACAGGAACAAGACTGGTCGACTGAGGAGCTGGCAGACGTAAGACTCTGGCAGAAGGACTGAGGAAACTGTCAGTGGAGTCTGGGGAGACTAGCAGACGAGGCCAGGCAAGCCAAACTCATAAACAGTAAGGTCAAATCACTGTACACTGGGATGAGGCAGAGGCATAAACTAGACTTGTGCACATGAGACAAAAACAATTCAGATTTTTTTTTCTGAATTTCTTTTCCCTGCACATTTGTTTCAGACGAAAATGTTGTCCAACGCCAACAATCTCACTCACTCTCTCTTCACTCATGCTCTCGGAGAAAAGGAATTAATTAGCTGAGAAGGTAGGGAGACATTCAGAGCGTGTGAGAGAGAATGTGAATGAGAGTGTAAGAAAATATGAATGAGAGTATTAGAGATTGGGAGTGAATGAGCCCACAAAATTCCAGACATTTTAGCTTCTTGCTTAGTTTTCATTTGTTTTGTTGGGGGTCTTGCCTAGTTTACAGAGATTTTATTAAATTTGCAATTTGTACCAGGGGCGTACCTAGAGTATTTGGCACCTGGGGCGGATCCTGTATCTGGCACGCCCCCACAAACACTTTAAAACTGCATAGCTTCTATCGTTGTATACTGGCGTAGACATTGAAGGTGGTACAGCACCCTCTCCCCCTTTGTAGTTAAAGGTTTTGGACTTACCATTGAGAAGTCCTGCGGTGGGAGCACGACGCCTCAGTCTTCCTGCTCTGCCGCTGCTTCCTGCTCTGCCGCTGCGCTGCTTCAGTGCTGAGCGCCGAAATATGATGCTCAGCATGAGACGCCGGCACCGCGACAGAGTTAGAAGCCTCGCGAAGGAGACTGAGGGGCACGAGCGTAAAAAAAAATGACAAGGTTGCCGGGGATCTGGGCAATCAGGGACATGTGGTCACTCTAGCCCGTGGCACCCCCTGATGAGCGACACCCGGGGCGGAACGCCCCCCACCCCGCCCCACACTAGGTACAAATCCAAATGCACAAGTCTAGCATAAAATAAGAATAATCCAAGGTGAAATAGGCAGATGATCAATAATCCAATCAGCTTGCCAAATCAGGTGACAGACAAGAGTCTAGAGCCAGGGATCAGAGCTTGGAGGAAAACTGATATATAAAGGCCACTGATGACAAGATTTGTCACGGGTCTGTCAGGAACCTGAACAAGTATAGCAGAGGCATGAGGAGACAGAAGTCCCAGCTACCACAGAGTCTTCTGGTGGTGACATGAGTAAGAGAATGCTCTTCCATACCCAGGGTTGCTGGCTCTAAGCCTGAGGGTCGTGACAAGGATGAACTCACTTCCAACATTTAAAGGATAGTAAGTGAGAAAGAAAAGGTAAGATGTATTAGTCTTTGCTGAAAATAGATTTTCCTATTATTTATCCTGATCACTACACACACCTTACAGGAATTCATCAATGACCAGACAGCTGTTTGCATAACGAATGTACAACCTCACAGAAGAATGAAGAAGGCTGGGATAATTAGCACACTATGCTATAATGGCAGAAGGATGTTTGCATTATAGTCCAACACATCATTAAGGCTCCAATTGTTATTTAATGTGGAACAATCATCTTTCTGATCTTCAAGATATCCACTTAAGTAATTAGCTTTGTAGTTCATTGCCTCTGTCAATTGAGTGCTACTAAAAATGTTTTACCAGTTGAAATGTATGTTGCTCTTTAACTTGTCATTTGTAGCAGAATTTCAAGAAAATACTGGGTCAAGAGGTTGTTTTGTGCATGCCATTTAGCAACATTAGAGTTTGGGGCGGTATTAACCCTTTCTTGCAATGTATAGGCAAACAGATTGGAAAGGGACAAAAAACAATGATTTAAAGAAGACGCTCAGCTATTATATTATTAAAGATGCTGTGTGTTTAATGGATATTTGTGACCAACGTGGAAAAGTTCTGTATGTCTGCAAATTTGTTATTGTGGACCTTCATATAAGCAGAGATATTTGAAAATTACACATACATACACACTAATACCTACTACCACCATACACTTGCATATATACACACACACAGTCCCTCCATATGAATGAAGAAGAGTCTTGTTGGTCTAGTAATAGCCTAGTCATAGGTTGTTTGTATCTTGCACATTATATAGAACATACTGAAAGAAAAAAAGCACATCCCTATATTACATATCCAACAAGAATCATTTGGACATGTACAAAAAAACAGACTGCAGCTGAGTGAGGGACATTTTCTCATTTTTATAATTAATAATATTGAAATTATTCATTTTCATTGCAGTCACATTAATAGCAGCCTTTTCCCCATTGTGTTAGATTATCACTGACAAAATTCAACACTCAGGAACCAAAGGGAGAGTTGAGAGGAATGCATTTTCACAGCCTAACACATTAATTAGGCTTCTTAGAATAATAGTCCTATGTCAGATGCAGAACTACACAACCCATAGTTAGAGGGACATTATCATACTAAGCCCTGTCATAAGCCGTTAACATCATTCTTTCACCTTGTAATTCTCCCAGTGTTTTACATATCCAGGAGTAGCCATTTTCTGGCCATCGAATTAGCCAAACATTAGTTTGTAAAGAATCTTTCTTAAGGCAATTGGAAACTCCCCAGACATTTTTATAAGGTGTTCATCTCCTTTGTGAAAATTGTATGTATTTAGCATGGTATACACAAAAAGAAAGGTTGGAATGCAGCACTCAGTAGTGAGATGGTGCACGAGCCAGGGTACCACCAAGTCCCTCAATAAATCCAAAATAAATAAGCAGAGGCTCTCCACTCAAATGATAAGGTGAGTTTATTTCACTCAGGCCTGCGTGAAATAAACTCACCTTATCATTTGAGTGCTGAGCCTCTGCTTATTTATTTAGCATGGTAGACATGGAAATTGTAGAATTTTCAGTGGTCCACCCATGATGCTTGGTTAATGAACCGCAGCTCCCCTAGTTCGCTCTGCATTTTTTCCAATGACATACTCATTATCCAGGTTTAATTTTGTCATCATCAGAGAACTCGGATTATAACCAGATCTTCTGTGTCACACACTGTGTGAGCAGCCCCCATGGGTTCCATATCCAATGAGGCTCTGACTGGCATATGCATAGCGGCTTCAACTATGGGTCTGCCAGTCAGCACCACACTGGATATGATGTCATATCTAGCATGGCGCTGACTGTCAGACATGATCCCACAGTAAAAAAACAAAGGCCATCAATACACGGAATATTTCCTGAATATTTAACTGTGGGACTCATAATTTCTTCTTTTTTTCATAATGTGTTATTATTTGCTTATTTGGTGTATGTATGGTTTGTTCTTTCTATTGACTAGAGTATGGTTGTAAGGTTCATTAATGTGCACTTACATACCGTAATTGCTTGATTATAAGACTACCCTGATTATAAGACGACCCCACAAAATCTGAATATTAATTTAGGAAAAATAGAAAAAACCTGAATATAAGACGACCCAATACGAAAAAAGTTTTACCAGTAAATGTTAATTCATGTAAACTATTTTTTTACTAAAAGCTATGATTGACAAAAATATTTAGTTTTTACCAGTATTTCCTTTTATGTTCCAACCTGCCCCCCAGTTATGCGCATCTGCCCCAGAAATGCCTTATACCCCCTATATGCCACTGTGCCCCATGATATACCTTTTAACCCTCTAAATACCACTGTGCCCCATGATATGTCTTTTAACCCTCTAAATGCCACTGTGCCCCATGATATGCCTTTCAACCCCCTATGTGCCACTCTCCCTCCAGAAATGCCTTATACGTCCCTATATGCCACTCTGGCATTTAGGGGGTTAAAAGGCATATTATGGGGCAGAGTGGCATATAGGGAGGTATAAGGCATTTCATAGTGCACTCTGCCTACAGAAATGACTTATGCCCCCCATTTAACACTCCCCTGCCCCCCAAACTTACCGGTGCTTCTGACTCCCGATGTGTTGTCCGGGCAGCGTGTAGACGTCTACACGATTCACATAGGAAACTTCCGCTGCAGCCGGAAGGAGGTGCAGCTAGCAGCGGGGGTTGTCTGCGTCCATCGCGCAGGCGTTCCCCGATTGTCCTTCCACCTCCTTCCAGCTGTAGCTGAAGTTGTCTATGCGAATCACGTAGACGTCTACACACTGCCCAGGCTATATGACCGGGGAGTCAGAAGCACCTGTAAGTTGGGGGGGCATAAGACAGGAGGATCCAGGTCCCCTCCAGTGCTGCGGGGGATCTGGATCTTAGTCTCATAGTCAGACCTATTTGAGGTCTGATTATAAGATGACCCCGATTATAAGACGAGGGGTATTTTTCAGAGCATTTGCTCTGAAAAAAAACGTATTATAATCGAGCAAATATGGTATATTTTAGTCAATGCAATACTTTTTTTGTAAAAGATGCCTTGGTTTGTGAAGACACACATATAATACACTCACGGGACAATACTTTACACCCTCATACAATAGAGACAATAAAACATTATACCCTCATACTAAATATGGTGTGCAGGTCAATATTTAATTTAATAAAGTATAGTATTGTTATTAGATCCCCTTACGTGATGGGGGAAAATTGTGACTTCTTACAGCCAAATTGCTCCTGGTTGGGTTTTGTTTAGTGTTTTACTGATATGACTGACACTAAATTATAATTTAATTAATTCACGCATATAGTGTGTTTGAAAAGATGACATTCTTCCAAACAGCGATAAAGAATGGAATTTCTTGAGAAAAGTCTCTATATAAAATGTATTCCATACATTTTTAATTATCATCTATCATATCTATAAAGGATCAATATCTATATTTCTATCTATCCCTATTGTTTTATAACAAAGCCAATAATATATCTGTGGCATTCAAAATCACCAAATCAATAATAAATACAATGCATTTATTTTAGCATAGATATTTTTTAGCAAAGGGCTTTCGTATTTTTTTTCATCTATCTCTTAAAGTAAAAAAAGAGATTAATGCGGAAATTGATTTGTTTGCATTTTTTTCTATGGTAATGAATTTATAGCTGTCTAGAATTTGAATGCTTCCTACCTACCTATGAAGATAAACCTTCAATCTATCCTCCTTAATTTATAGATCCATGTACAGCGTGGTGTGTTTGAACAATGGTGTCAGCTATATTTTACTTTACTTTATGAAAAGTTTCAGAATTTAATTAAGGGTCAAGTACTGGCAGTACATAAATGCAACAGCTAAAACATATTTCTGATCACTCTGAAGACTGCAATCATGAAAATTATTATCATTGAATAAAACTGGTCTCAGTGATGGAGACTGGGAGATGGAATCTGTGTTAGTCAGCCATAATTTACATAATAATGAGTTCCTAGCTTTCATCAGCACCTTTTGTTTGTACAGTGCTTTCTGCTACAGTAAACTGTCAAAATGTCAATCCTCTCCAATCAGCTAGAAAATATCAACAGTAAACAGAGCTCAGGTAGAAATGCTTGGAATGAAGCGGCTAGAGCAAAAAGAAAGAGAGTCAGACTGGTAGGATCTGTGTTAACCTTTGCATTTTTAACCCTGAACATAGAAAAAAGGAGACAGCAATGTCTACGTTCTTACTGTATGGTACTTAATAATTGGTTTCTTAAAAAATAATTACCAAAAATGCTTTAAAAAAATAAAAAAACAAACCTAATGGTTAAAGCTGAATGAGCTGGCAGAAAGTTAAGTTAGGCTCAACTTAAGTATTTATATCTTGTTAAAATTATTATGCAATGGAGAGTCCAGCTCAGTTCCATTACTGCTTGAAAACTTAGCCAGGGATCAGGCTCGATTCATTGATCTCTAGTAATTGTGATCTCTTTTAAGTGGGATTTTCTTTCTTTATGTATGTCAATGATCTAACTAAGAATGCTGTGGTGGTGGTGTCAACAGAAATATGGGGCATATCAACAAAAAAAAGTTCACTTGGCTCCAAAGCTGCTCCAGTTTTGCTTGATAAAAATGTCCATGTATAACTTTAAACTAAAAGGGCGGTTATTTAATATACTATTGGCTTCATGCAGTTCTAGCAGTTTGTCTAATCTAAAACACAGCAAGCAATATACCCCTTCTTTTCTGTTATGTATATGCGTCATTAAATCCACTTAATGTTTTAAATGATTTCTGTTGATATAGGGGTAATAATGTTTAAAATTATTATGGTACGAAATACATGTCTGATCCCTGCTTCCAAGCAGGGAGCAGTAACTGTGATATCACAGGTGACCCCCGCACTGTATAATCTTAAAACCATACCCGGGTAGCTCTCCGGTTTTGGCCTGTAGACTCCATGAGTAGAGCCGCTTCTCTAGGTCTCTGGGGCGCCCCACTCCTCCTCATTTTCAAGTTAAACTACTGCGCCTCCTGCGATGTCAGCGGGAACGCCCACTGTCGCCAACATCAGCCTTACTGCCCGCAACATCAACAGAACCACCATACTGAAGTCAGCAGGATTCTCTACCCGCATTCCGCAAGGGATGGCTCCAGGTAGTAGAAGAAATAAAGTGCAGATATGCTCACCATAAAATACTTTTTATTTATTAACTTAAAACAAGTGTTGTTGAGCTTTTGTGAAATACACTAACCATCCTCAGCCAAGGTGATCCAAAAAGGGTGCTCTAAGAGTAAATTATTATGGAACCTAACCTCTTGTTAGGTGTGCCTATGATATGTTGTGTACTGTCACCTACATGGGCTGTGTGTGCAATGAAGACATATGTTTCACCACATCCATTAGATAAATGTAAAATTTATTAAAAGGGGACATATTTTTCATTACTTTTCATTAAAATCAGCTTGGTTTATATTAAGAACAATGGGGACATTTTTTTTTAAATTTTACTATTGAATTGACTTAACTTAAAAAATATATAGGTTTCATATAAAATAAGTGTAACCAAATTACAGTACAAGGTTGTTATTACCAAAATACAACTAGAGCAAAACTACGGCTGAGAGAGATTGAAAATGTGTCATAAACCCTGGAATTCAGAGTTAAAACTTAGTGGTCCCACTGATGGTGCAGAATCCAAGGTGCAGGATCTATCTCTGGCAGCCTTGGGTAGACACAAAAACCTTTGTGGTTTGCTTCCAGGCATGATGAAGATTGCAAATACCAGAAGGAAGATGGAACTTTCTGTTGGCATTTTTTGATAAATAAACTTGAATGTGTGTAAGGAAAGTAGCCTCTTTTTTTCCCTTATATTCTTTTTGTATATTTTTTGGTGCTATTATACCAGGTAGAGCTATGTGCGTGTCTCTACGGATTGGTATATTGTTGGCTAAACAGAAACTGGGCTTGAGAAATTAACGATAGACTAATTGCTGGAGGTTTGGATTTGTATAGATAGATAGATAGATAGATAGATAGATAGATAGATAGATAGATTTGTGAAAAAATAGGTCATTCTGAAGAACTCAGTGAATTGAAGCAAGGTACTGTGATAGGATGCCACCTTTACAATAAATCATCCCACTTAGATATTTCACGCTCAGCTGTAAGTGGTATTATTGAAAAGTTAAGGAACAGCGGCAACTCACAACCATGGTGCATAAAAGTCACCAACGCTCTGCTGATTCCATAGCTGAAGAGTTGCAAACTTCCACGGGCATTAATATCAGCACAAAAATGGCATGGCAGGAGCTTCATGACATGGGTTTCCTAGGCCGAGTAGCTGCATGCAATCCTCACACCAAGTACACACACAAGCTGTAGTGTGCTGTCTATTAGTTTATTATTGATATACAGGGAATGCAATAGACATTTTTTTCCATTTATTTTAGGGCTTTCTTTCAATTTAAAAATTAACTTGAAATTAAACCTCTAGTTTGTGGACAACAAAAAATAATAAATCAGGTATCTGTCTGTGTCTGCCCAAGCTCGCCCTGCCTCTGTTGCTTCTGCGGCTCAGTCTCCTTCCTTACTCAAAGGGATCAAGTCTATAAATAATTTTGGGGAAAGTTCATTGTCCTGTACCGTGAGGCTGGATGTGTGTATTTGCCAGTGCCTATGCAGTTCCTTACTACTGCTGGTGTTGCTGCCTTATTACTTTCCTTACTTTGAGGAATCAATTCATCAAAATGGTAAAATTTGTGTGTCTTGTTGTTCACGTTTTTGCAGTTCCCTCACCTCTCACCTCACTAGGTGTACATCTCTGTGCCTCCTGACACTCCTGACTTCTCACTTCTCCCCTGCCTCCTCTGTCTACAGACGGGGTGAGCACTTATTTTTAGCTTGTATTTGTGGGATGGGTATTTATACCCCTTCATGACCCTTGCACTGCCCATACCCAGGAGGTTCCCAATTTCCCAAACCCGAAATAAAAGACAGACGCCAGCAGGATTGGATTTAGAAAAGGCCGAGACATTTATTTAAGAAATGTCTCGACATAACTTTATTTAACATCTTATAAATTGTAAAAAACACTTTAATAATAACTTCTGTATAAATACTATACAGTCTTCTGTACACCTGTGTACAAACAGCTGAGGGTTCCCAACCTAAACACAAACAATGGCTTCACACTACCCCATCCGCCGGATACCACAATCGCCCAAGCGACCGCGGGTCGGATAGGGGAGCTCCACCTTAACGCTTTGGTTAATCCTGTACAGGGAGGGCATTAACTCTAACCTCTAACCAAAACCATCAACTTGCCACTCCCATTATCATTCAAACTTCTCCAGGGAACTCCTCCGCCAACCGCAAAGAAAACAGATCCTGCAAAAAGAGGGAGGGAAAGGGGGAAAGAAAAACACAGCCAACACAGAAACACACAGCCAAAAGACAAAAAAGAGGGAGGGCGGGCAGGAAACTGCTCCTGTGGTGTTCAGTAATTGCCCCTTGCACGTGTGCTTAGAGGGGCTTTATAGCCCTGTCCCCTTCCCCCTACAGTCACGTTCCTTGTGACTTCCCCCTCGTTCCCTGTGCATTCTCACCTCGTGCTAACCCTTGCTGGGTTAACCCTTTCCTGCCCTAAAAACATGTGCACCGTCCTGTAGTGCTGGCAGGGTCATGTTCCCCTTACGCCTATGACTCCAGGGTTTTCTGGACTCTCTTTTTCCCACCTGTAACCCCCCCCCAGTCCACTGTTTCTGCTCCCCTCAGTCTTTATTCTCTATATTCTCTCTTTCTTATGACTCTTTCTTCTCCTTTCCGGGAGGTAGGCCCCTATCCTACCCACTAATGGAGTGTTTCCAGGGTCTAGGCACATTTCAGACCCACTGGTTGTTTGCTCTTGTTTTACCCCTACCACAAATGTCTGTTTAAAAAAGAGTCTGGGATGGTAAAATAATATATTTTTATTGAAACTTAAAATGTTTAACATATTTCAGGTTCATAAACAAAGTACTGCACAAAAATACTGTTCTTATTTTAAGAACATATCCTATAAATAGTAATAATATATGATCAGGGCCGGCCCAAGACATAATGCCGCCTGGGGCAAAGTTTAAAATGCTGCCCTCCCATTATCTACCCTTCCTCTTCCGCCCCCCCTTTGTACTTACCTTTCAGCAGTCCTGCAGCGAGTCTCCCTGCTTGGTCTCGGTGCCGGCTTGTAACGCTGAAGGGCTAGAAATGACGTCATCTTCCGGCACTCAGCATTACAAGCCGGCACCGAGACCGAGCTAGAGGGCTTGCAGAGGAGAGAGAGGGGCGCCGAGCGGGTACTGACAACTTGGTAAGCGAAAACCACTCGGCACCCTCTCTCTCTTCCGCTTTAAAAAAAAAAAAAAGAGCTTGGGGGGCAAAGTGCCGCCCCTTCAAAAGTGCCGCCTGGAGCAATTGTCCCACTCTGCTCCATGGTAGGGTCGGCCTTGTATATGATCACAATGTTTAATACTGAAAGCCTGGGGTTTTGGGGGTTTTAAGAAAGTGGAAAGGATAACATATTATATTAAAATATCTAATATACTTAGGTGACAAAATATTTGTTTAAAATACCAGTGCCCCTTTCTTCAAGCTTTGATTTTGAAGATTTATATGTATAGTATAGTATGAATTTAATGTATAAAATTAGTGGACCGTAAAAGGTGGTTGTATATAAAAATTTGAAGGAAAAGAAGGAAAATATATAAAAAATGTAACTATTTGTATCTTAAGCAGGAAAGAATGTAAAGAAATACAGCAGATCACTAGTAATTACAATGACACACCATGCAGTGAAGACTTTGTACTAAAAAGCAAAGAAGAAGTTGATGTAGTTCTTGGTAAATGCATCAATGCCTGAATCCATTAGGAATTTAAGTGAGGTGGGGACTCACTGTATAGACTTTTTTTTATTACTAAATTCAGAAGCGGTACAGAGAATATTTAAATGAGAAAATAATTCACGGTGCTGAGCAAACAATAATAAGTAAAAAGAGGGGAAAAGTGCAAAATAAAAGCGTTTGCTTTCCACATACGGAGAGTGCATGAATAAATGTAAAAACAAAAAATAACAGAAGATGTGGTGCATGAAAAACATAGTAGGGGAAACAACAGCTATAAGGCAACTAGTTAGCAGCTGTCTCTATGACCTTTAACTGCATCCATGGTAACTGGGATAAAGATGGAGTTGTATTTTATTATTCTCACACCCACAATGTTAAGCCTGTGAATCCCTTTGCAATTTAATGGCTGAAATCGGAAGGCAGATCTGTGTTCATTGGACCAGTGCCGACATCCTCTTAGCTAATGAGTGCAATAAACATTTTCATGCCAGGAACCAATGCAAGTGGAAATATTATGCCATACAAGAATGTATACATCCACAACACAGAAAAATAAGCGGAAATGGCAGCAAATAATGTTTCTGAGGTACACGACAATTTATTAGCAAGCAAAGGCTAATTTGTTGGATCAGGTTACTGTAATAAAGAAATAAATGTTAACAATTCAAAGGTTCTAAATACATATACACATTTACTGATAAGTATATGATGGATCACTATGAATAAAAAGCCAACAGAAGTGTATCATTGGATAACGTGTCTACATTACTGGCCTCTTCACATATTTTTCATGATGAAGTTGCCAGAATAAACTTCCTGGTCATTTTAAAAACCCCAAATTGCATATATGTAACCCGTTTTTGGGAGAGTGTGTCACGCTTACCCACCTCCTCAATGGTTATGGTATCAACATTAACATGACATGAGCCTCTGCTCAATTTGAGGGACTGGGATATTCTATCATTTGGGCAGTGCCTCCATCTCACTCAGTACCTAGGATATAGGCTATGCCCCAACCAGAACCCTTATGATAATAGAATGTTCACACAGATAATATAGGAAAGAAAGGAATTGATACCCACATGTATTGGAACAGCATTAACAATAGAACATGTATGATAACAACAGACACTTATGATTTTATTGCAGACAGGAGGCTTCATATTTAGTGCAAGCATCTTTCTTTAGTAAACTCCCAGCAGCAATGGAAACGTTTCCCAATGAAACAATGGTAGGTACCCAGCAAATCAAATCCCATCCTTCACTATAAAGTCCTCAACACCCTTTACATCCTCGTCTTTCTTTGCTGCCCCCACAGATGAGTACTTGTTAATACTAATTTATAGTTGCGTTTAAATGTATTTTCTCACACCCATTAATTGTTACATTTTATTTTACTTTATTTTCCTTGTTTTCCTGTTTCTCCCTGTTTTTTTCTTTTTACCAGATACTAACGTTTCATGTTTTATTTTGAGGCCTTCTCCGGCTGTCTTGTTGGGCTGTTAACTGCTTATTTGTAAGTCCCTTCCCTATCCCTTCCCTTTTGCTGTGTCTAGCACATTTTTTTGTTTTTGGATGCACCTCTAATGGACATTCCTACCTTCCATTTTCTCCTTCTTGTTGCAGCGCTTGTGTCTGGTTGCCATAACAGGCAACATTCTGGAGAGCCCAACATCTGCACATCCTGCATTCACTGTGCTGACTTGACAGGCTATTGGCGTTGAGATATGTTTTTGGTTTTCACTGTTTTGCTTTTACATTTGTCAACATTACTATAACTTTTTATAGCAGTTTGGCTTCTAATATATCATCCCTGGTTCAAACCTTTTTAGTTCAGTCTGTTTCAGAGTTTTATTTATTTCTCTTAACCCCCTTCTATTACACTGGCGTTATAGATATACCACTGTATGTGTGCTTCCTTATTACTCTTTTTCAACAGACTATTGATACAATTATTTCTCTGTAAATATGGACTCTGGTGCTCAACCCGATTAGGGAAACACCTCCACTGTTATCCTGGAGGATGCAGAGACTGGCTTTCTACTCAGAGTTGGAGGTTTATCTGAGAGCTTGTTCCGTTCCCCTCAAAAAAGATTATAAATCAGGGACAGCTAATGTAAAACCACAAGGACATTGATAGAATTACATGACAAGCAAGGTAAATCTCTTTTTAATCCAAGACTAGTTAAACATCTAAGATCATCCCAATGGCTCCCTATGAAGCATTTCATGATGTATACTGGATTTGTAGATACTTGGATAGGGTGTCCAGGAGTAAGCTAGACCTTCACTCGAGAGGAAGGCCTGTCAGACCTCAGACTTAGACCTCAAGATCGTCCAGTCCCTTTCTTAAGTTGATCATTCATTAAAAAGTTGCCAATATAAGCTCTTGGATGTTCTCGGACCCATTACAAGAAATTTTGAGCTCTCTGAGCATGCTTTATCCTCCTCTTCATGCAATAGATGTTGCAATCATTAAGGGCTGGACCCAACATGTCAGACGAGAGGGAGTGGAGTTAGTTTTCATATGTCCTTTTTGGCTGACCCGGCCATCAATTTTCCTCGCATTATCCCCTCATTGCAAACATTAATTTGGGATCTTCAAGATAGCCTCCACTTAGACTTTGACAACTTTTCTCTTAGGTTAATATGACCGTATCCGTTTTTTGCAAGAAATATTCTAAGTGGATATGTTGCGTAAGTTGTTATACAACAAATTGTATAAATACTAAAATATTACACTTAATGTTGAAAATGGCCACAGATTACTAGCATCACAAATTATAAATGTCATGTTTATATGGTAATGTCTTTACAGGTTCATTCTTCATGCAGAAATCATTAGGGGCATACTGCTGTTTCTATGCAGAGCTTCATGCAATAAGTCATATTTGAATTCATACAAAATGAAAATGGTATGTGTCAAATAGTGTATAATCATTTGCTTTGTGAAACTTCCATTCCCATAATACTTACCTAGGTATAGGCACTCTTCTTATCTTTGACCATGCTCAGCTAATATTGTAGGAGTTCCTCTTCTGTAATATCCAGAAATCTCAATGTTGCTTACTGATGTTGTAGAATGGTTCTTGGTAAACCTACTGGCAAATAAAATAACCATGATAGAAGTGATAAAGACAGATGTTTTAAAATAGTATTTGGTTAACTTGTCAACATCCAGATGATTGAATAAACATATACTTTAGATATTTCCGTGTTGGATGACTATAGTATGCAAGATCACTGCACAGCATTTTATGATCTTTCTTCAGCAACAACCTTTTACCTAGCTTATGGAAAATCCAGAGCAATTTCAATTTGGCAAAAAAATTAAAAAGATGTTTCAAATCAGTGTTTAGTTTATATCCCAGGTGCCCTGAAGCAAACAAAATACAGGTATCTTCAGCCAAAAGCCACTAGCAAGGTGTAACTTGGTTAACTCTTTCCCAGACTAGTTTCATAAAAATCCATTGCATTAACTAAGAACCATCATAAAGAGTCCATAGTAGTAAAGAGAACAATAGCTATATTTAAGTAATATATTAAAAATTTTAATTATCCCCATTCAAACCCAATCCTGAGGCCCAAGTTAGGTAATTGGCTCTTGATGTACTTTTGCTTTGCATGCTTATATGTTGTTGTTTATTACTCATACAGCCTTCATCACAATAAATGAATCACAGTCCTATATTCTTGTATTTAGATTTCTAATTGTCAATTATAGATAAGTATATTAAGAGCCACATATCTTTAACCAAAATGTTAGTTCACTAATGCTATATAGTTCTACCCATATATACACATATCACCAACTGTTCATATTAAGCTACAATAAGCTGTATACCTTAACCAATACAGCTGGTTTATTTCATTTTGCACATTTTCGGGAAAAGTGCTTTGATTTTTTTTGTGATGTTCTGCACTTTTGTTTATCTAAATTGTTATACTTTTTAAAGTCTGCAGAAGTTCCAAATATGGCCTTTGTTTCAATTTCTGTATCTTCATGGCTCTCTCTTTGTGAAGCCCTCTAGGTCAGCTTGAGGCATAAGTCACAGCTGAGCTATCTTCTAGCTATGGATGTGGTTTAGCTTTCATGTGATTGACCCACCTGTCAACCAGAAGTCTGAGTTAACAAAATTCAGTTTGCTAGCAGCTATCTTGCATCCACGCTGTTGTGACGCTAAGATGGTTCATGACAGCTGTCCAAGGTACTGCATATTCTAAAGTGCTAAAATACCTGGTATATATTTATGTGTTAATACACATACAACTGGCATTAAATGGAAAGTCTAACGTCCCATACAGGCCCACCAATAAAAATATATAAAACATATATAATTCTTCAATATGCATTATTTGGTACACTTTAAGACGAAGAGATGCGGTGCACTACACCTCCACTGTCCGTATTTCACATGTTTTGTTTGCTTAAAAACAGCCAATCACTGGCAGTAATACACTCTGTGCTTGTACGAGCCAGTAATATTGCTGGCTGGCAGTGAGTGCGCCACACAAACCAGGATGGGACTGACAAGTGCCCCCATTCCCTCACCCTGGGTGGAGTGGAAAACAATATAATTAGCCACCAGGGAGCACACAGCCCACCTAAGTCATCCCCATAGGCAAATCAGAGGTTTAAAACATATGGATGTACATATGCCTCCCAACCTTCCCCTTTTCCATTCCCAGAGGTATGAGGGGGTAAAGAAGTGATCAGAACCTTAAGGGGAATATAGTTTATATATGTCTCCCAAACCACAGGCCCTACCACCTGGAATGGGTGGGGTTAAAAAACATTTAACCCTTTGAGGAGTCACCATGCCTCCCCTCTGTCTGTCTCTAGCACTGTGTGAAGAAGGGGGTTAAGAGAATTAAAAAGAAATGCAAACATCTATCCAATGAACCATTTGCAATAGGTGCAACGTAAAGGAAAAAAGATAGCTAACAAAACCTAGAGGTTGACGTGACAGAGATAAAGGAAGAGGAGTATGCCTCCCCGACTGGTTAAACCACTTTAGCTGTTCAATTCGACCGGGAATGGGATGGAGGGTAAGAGAGAAGCTCAGATCCAACTCATGCAATCTTGTAGTTTCTGCCAACCCGCATTTGTATTCTAGTGAATAGACTATAATTATTTAAGTAAGTATAAGTATTCTTCTTTCCTAAAAGATTGGTTCTTGTTATTTTTTATAATTGCATTCATCAACATCTTTACTTACTCACCAAGTTATGTATTCCTTTTTGGTACACTAGATTACGCACCAAGTTATATATTCCGTTTTGATAAACTATTTCTATAGATTATGCAACCACATCTTTATTTTAGGAAGGCACACAAGTATATGCTTTAAAGCACAACACAATGTCACTATAGTTTTTAGCAGGGATTTATGCCTGGTGGCAAGAATAATCTCTATATTTTATTCCCTTATTTGAAAAATTAGATTACATTGAGGCTCAGGGAAAAGTTGCAGGATGATGTAATTAGTTTCATTATAGGGCTGATTACGCTGTAGGTCAGTGAGAATATCCCTTGCCTATATGTTATTCAGGAGTCACTGCCTTATGTTACACTAGATTACTTTGTAGATCAGGAGGAATCTAGGCAAACTTATTCAATGTTGACAATTGAAGTAACTAAATGTAGGTTTAGCCTTCTCCACAAAATATGTAGTCAAAATACCTGTAATGAATTACTGATACAATACCAGCATTATCCACTCTTTCAGTCCTTTCTCAAACCATGAGAAAAGGCAATTGGCAATTGGTCACGTCACTGAGACCCACTACCGTCAGGCAGGCAGATGCTAGCCAGTGCGAGGTTACTATGTGAAGTGCACTTACCCGACAGACGCCTGCTACGCCATCCTGTGGAGAAACCAGGTAACCTATGAGGAGCAGGCTGCGTAACAGTTACGCGCAGCAAGGGACAAGGCAAATTAGGCACCAATTTTTAAAAATGAAGTTTTGATTTGATGCCTGGCTTGTCTGACTACCCTATGCCTTATGATTTTGTAAAACCTAATCTGTGTACCATACCTGGCTAGCCTGACTACTTGCTCTGTGTACTGATCTTGGCTTTGTCCAAATACCCGTTTAGTGTACCAAACCCAGCACTGGCTAACTACCTGCTCTGCACACCTGACCTGATATCCTGTGGAACTTGTCTTGACATTTACCTATATAAGTATCTGGCAACTCAATACCAGCTATACAATAGAGTTCCTTACTGTATCAGGGTTTCAGAGTGTTTCAGAGTGAAAAACTCCAGCGGTGATTGCTCATGACATACACTACCTACCTTAGCTAAAAATGTGTGGAGTTTGCTTGCATATTAACAAATGCTGATTGTTCCCTCTCTGAGCCAGAGCCGGGTATTCTTGATAATAACTGATTGATAGCATAATTGACCAATCATGAATCACGATCACCCATTTAGATGGATGATGTCACTGCTATGACAGTTGACAAAAAAATATAACCAGTAGTGTACTTAGGCTGATTTATACTATCCCAGTCATCCCCATAACTCATCACCTCTGTGCTATCATCCTATCTGTTGATCTCCTGTCATATCATGTGCTCCATCTATTATGGATTGTGCAGTACAAGTTTTGTGCAGTTCCCTGGACATTCTGTCCAAAACATGCCACTTTATCTAACCAATTACAAATGTAGCTGCCCTATAATAATGCCACTGTATTATTGGTTGATGGGCTAAGCATATTGTAGTATATATATGTATATATATATATATATATATATATCAGAAAGCATCTCTTGTAGCAGGGCTCCACTGACTAATGGTGCATTTAGTAGCATGATTTGAGATGAAAGTGTGAGTTATATTTTTGGTTGTATAAACATGCACTCTAAAGGTCAGGTACAAAATCACTCATAATTGTTTTCAATTATATGTCAATTTTTATCTTCTCTGTAACATTTTGGACTACAGAGAAATAGTAAATGGAATATTCATTGTAGCTATCACATATTTCTGCTAATTAAAATACAGGTGGTTAGGTTTGCAAAAAAAGCTTTGTTCTTTTTATTCATTTTTGCATTGATTGGAAATAACACAAAAGCCAACCAGATCTTCTCAGTTACATAGAGCATTAATGTCTTCTAATCAAAGAAAAAGTTAACTTCCTCTTTGAAAATCATTTAATTTGTGGAACTTTACAATTGAAACATTTCTAAACTGTATATTAATAATTACTGTGCTAACTCTTTTGAAACTGAGCAAAATGATATCAGCCAAAGCGTGACTAAATCTGACATCTTTGTTCACTAATGCCTCTTGAAATGTCTGTGACTTATTAGGTTATAGGGACTTAACATCTATTCTAAAACTTGTGAGAATCCGAAATACTGTATCCCTTGTGCAAAAAGCTATTCAAAGAGTTGTATAAATACACTATAGATAGTTAAAACGTGCAAGGGAAAGCTTTAGAATGATTCTTCCATCTCTACATACATTGCATATTTATGATTTATTTATATATTTATTTTGCCTATTGTTGTTAATAACAATAATATTAAACCATTAGTAATAATAAACCAGTAAGATGATGGCAAGTTAAAAAAAAAACTTTTTTTATTTCTTATACATCAAGGTAACTGTTGAAGAGAGAGTAAATGTGATAGTAAATGTTTAGTTTATAATATGATGTTAATTAGATTGTTATTTATGGCCTTAAAAGAATCAGCCTGCCAGGAAAAATAATAATTAGGAGTAAACTCAATTTAAAATTAGCATGGGTTTTGAGGAAACCTAGGTACACAATATTCCAAAGAAGAAACCATATGGCTAGGCTAAGGGGAAAGTACAAAAAAAGTAATAAAAACACTGGATTCTATGTGGCCAGTCAAATAAGCTACTAATTTGTAATGTAAAAGCCTCCCTGTGGTTTGGTTTAAACATTCCTTCCCTATAGCTTCCTTTACATGTACAGTATATATAACTCATAGTACAAAATATGTATTAAAAAGAGTAGGCATTCTAATACAACATAGTGGTAAATGGATTTTAATGTCATGTTCTTTCCCCTCCATTGTTCAGGCACTGAGCTGTTGACATTTGGAATAAATACCCTCCCTGTTATTTTTTATTTTCTAAATTCTGGTGTATATAAAAAAATAAGATTGGTAAAAAAAGGGTTTTTTGGCTCAAGTTCTTCAAAATGTAGAAGAAAACCGGACATAATAATATCAATATTAACTTCCTGCATATACCAGCTTCATAGAAGACTATTGCTAAGCATCTCCAGGGCAAGTTCGGCAGAATGGGGCAATAACAAGCAGAAAGAGAGAGGTGGGTTTGCCACTTTACAGATCTCTTTGACTAGACCTCACCTAGAGAAATATGCGCAGTTCTAGAAACCCAATCTCCAGAAGAATATTGACACATTGGAGAAAGTTCACAGGAGGGCTATCAAAATAGCAGGATAAAAATATAGATGTAATATGTTACGTATACAGAAAGTTTTACTATACCGAGAAAGTGGTACATACTTGAAATTGCCTCCCATCAGACGCTATAGATGCTAATACAGTGAGGGAATTTAAACATGTATGGGATAGGCATAAAGCTATCCTTAAAAGGTAACACGGAGGGCTGAGTCTTTAAGACAGGAAAAATGGGCAGACTAGATGGGCTGAATAGTTGTTATCTGCTGTCAGATACTATATTTCTATGATGCCCCAAAACTCCCCCAAACCCCCCCAAAAAACAAAACACAACACAATACAATATAGTTTGAAAGTACATTTAAATGTTTTGTACATTGTACAATATATAGGCAGGTCTCATCACTCATTCTCTCATCTATCTATCTATCTATCTATCTATCTATCTATCTATCTATCTATCTATCTATCTATCTATCCTGACTATGAGCCAGATGATCATAAGTACAAACACAATATGCAGTCCTTTCACACGATTTGTATTTTATAAGCTCAACTTGAGGTCATAGCTCCATCTACACGCTACACGAAATTGCACAGCATGCCTCTGCCGTATTGTGTGGAGCAGCTGTTAAAGGTTCGGTACAGGGCCTACATACAAAAGACAGATCAGAGATTAACTAGCACGCAGCTCTTTAACCCTTCCACCCTGTTGGTAATGCTTACATTCAATAAAACATTTTAAATGCTTTTGACACGTTCACCTGGTATCGGCTGACAACCCTAACAACAACAAATAGCAGAGTCAGTCTGCAGATAAAATCTCTTCTGCTTGGCTTTTTATGTTAAGCATGGTAGCATGTAAACACAACTAATTCATTAGATATTTGCAATTATTTGGAATATAGGACACAATTTCATTTTATGGCACTGCCCCCCCAATAAAGAAATTCTAATATAGAAAAATGCAAAAGTAATCTCAGTATGTGTTGTGGGGAAATATATAGATCTACTTCAAATGCAACACTAAAACGTGGATCCTCTTTTACCCCCTTAATAACCAAATTCTCCTGCTTTGTTTCCTCTCTCCTTGCTTTGAGGCTCATGCCCCCTGGTTATTGACTCCATCATCTCGACACATGTGACATATACACGGCCCTCCAAATATCATTTTTTTTATCACCTCTAGGCATGGCTTCCACACTTCTCATGCCTGGTGCCTTCAATATCCCCAATGATACCCTGAGCGCTCAGAAATCCTCTCTATGAACTTATCCTTTGGTCACACATAGTCTATTAACTCCCACACTCATGAAGGTGGACACAGTCTTGACATAAGTTTTGTCTTTATATGGTCTATAATTTCTCTAGTGCCCTTTCCAACCTTTCTGATCTCCACCTGTTAGCCTTCTCTCTTTTCCTTTGAAAATAATACGAAGGGCAGTGCTTTTCTGGAGCCAGTGGGAGATCCTTGAGAAGCTTCACAGAATAAGGCACTGGTATATAATTCTACCAATGATGCTAAGGAGAACCAGTCTGTACATTATGGTGATACCTGGGAACTCTCCAGGTTTCACCGCATCTCCCAAATCCTCTGGGTCATAGGAGAGGGGTCTTGAAATGCCCACTCCCCACCCATTTCCCCATTTAAATGGGGATGACGTCAGTGGGCATCCCACAAGAGTAGGCTTGGAGCTCAGAAGTTCCCAGGGAAGAAGAAACTGGACCCTCCCCCCCAAAAAAAACAAAACATTAAGAATTTTGGGCACATTCTCTGATAGAAGAGAAAACAAATAGACAAAAGTGACATTTTCTGGTAGGCTTTATTATTGAAACACAAGTACATTTTACAACTAGTCCTAGACATGTTTAGTATATATGTATATATAAAGTCATTTTTTAAAAAAAGGCCAGCATCAACTTTTTAGAAATGTTCTCATCAAGTTACCATATCTTCAGACTATTCAGCGTTTACAATAGAAGCCAATGGTGTTTAAAACTGTTTTTGCATCTTACTGCACACATATGAACCTATTTTATGCAAATAGCCTTGTAAGGCTCTGTGAACAAGAGAATTTTTAAATGGAAGATGTGGGAAAGAATTTGAACTAGATACTGTCATTCTACTTGTGAGGACTTTCTCAGGCATCATCACCCATCGATATAATTTTTTTTTTTTACTAATAATGACATGTTTAATATAAAATAGTACATTTGCTCTCCTAACTGAAAGTACCAAAATCCCATGTGTTTACAGAACAAAAAACACTGAAAAAATGGAAAAGAGACACACCCTTAATATTGTCTTTTGTTTAAAGAGATTTTATTGAGTTTTCAGAGGTAAGTATAAACATGATAAAGTACATCAACATCCAATAACATACTTTGACCTTAAGCCTCCCTGGATTTGTGCCTGTTTGTTTTATTGAGCACATCACATCCCTGGCACTGAAATGGTTAAAGTTTAACTGTTTTTGAGATTAAAGTATTTTGCACTTATTTTAAGTGGAATGATTTTGAAAATATTAATGTTAAAAAGCTTGCACTTTTCTCTGTGTACCTATATGCATTTCGTAGCATCTTGTGCCTTTTTGCAATTATTTTTACTTATCTTTTAACTTAAAACATTAAAAAAATGATTCCAAAATCATTTGTCTTAAAAAACAAGTGTAAGGTAATTTAGGTTTGAAATAAAGACCCAACCTAGATCTTGATCTGGAACAACATTGAAGCGGTTTCCAATTGTGCCTCAAACAGAACTCTTGAAAAGATATAACAAGCTATAACTAACCCTGTCCTTATAATTAATTATATCCCTGTATTTTCTTCTTTGCTAAAAAAAAATCATCAGTTAAAAGCATCTATTGAATTTGATAGCAGAAAGTCTGTGGTGGGGGTAGGCACCAACATTGCACACAACGAACATTTACTGGAGTCTGTGGTGAACAATTTTATGATATTTTTTATGGATCTTCAAAAACCTTGTCACTGAAGCTGGTGTCCCTGTACTTTGTCCATCATTGGTCTGTGGGTAGTGAATTCAACATCTTCACTGCTCACATATTTACTGTCCCTGCTGTAAACAACCCTTTTTGCTAATTTATACAAAATATATTTTCCTCCGATAAGTCAATACCTTTTTTAATACTAGACCAAATCTTACTGGCTATTGCAGCAGCTTACTGACATTGAACACTGTTGTTGAGTTTTACTGTCTACAATTATTCCCAAGTCCACTTTGTTTAATGATTTCCCCAGTCAAATCTAATTTCACCTATAATTTACTCATTTCTTTTTCAAGATTGTCTACATTTACACTTGTCAACATTAAATCTACAGTTGGCTTCCCCCCATTTTGACTAAATCACTTTGCAGGGAGATAAAGTACAGTTCTGACTGTATTGCCTCATTTTGTGGATTGTAGCTTTGTTCCCTAGATAACCGCTTCACCATATCCACCATAAGCAGCACACAAGTACAAGTAGGCAACCAGCTCACAGTTGTTACAGCAATAGAGCCCCTGAAGCACCTGCTCCAGAAGTGCATACAATTGGCATTCCCCAACATGCTACCACCAATGTTATACTTTTAAACAAGGCTATTTCCCCTCCTTCCTGCCTATTAACTTCTTCCTGTCAATTACTCCTCACTTTCCAGTTTCACTTGGACGTCTGCACTTAGAAGGTTCACCAAGGCTCAGGATTAATTTTTCAGCTCTGTTAAAAATAGGCAAACAACCTCTCTTTTTTTAATTACCAGGCCATATCAGCTTTGCAGTTTCAGATAATGGAATGAGTTAATAGTTAAGGATACCTATGCAATTCAGTTCAAGGCTGGATACCAACAGTAATATTGGTATTGGGGAAAGCAAATTTAAAATTGAATTTTAAAATATTTAAAATATGAATTTCCTAACTACATATCAAGCATAAATAAAACATTTATTACCATTGTACAAAAATAACCAACCTAATAGAGAAATTCCACATCCCTTTCTGAGTTTCAAATATAATATATACTAAGATGCACCAATTTTTTTAAAGCAGCATTTATGGTGAAAAAAAAAACCATTTTGTTTATGGTAAAATATTTTTCCTAAAACATATAAATATATATCTTCTCAGAATTCTAAATATAGTATGCAAATTCTTCTAAATACTGATGTATCATCTTGGTTTAAAAGCTTTCATTGTTGAGGTTACACAGGGCACCAATTGCCACTGTGCATACTCTTTATGCACGACCCAAAACCACAGTGATGTTTAGCCAGACCACCATTTCCTGAAATCCAGTGTGAATAAAAAAACCTTTTGTGACCCTAGACTGCAAGCAACAAAACAAAAATGTTTTGGACACATTTTTCATAGCACAGTATATAACAGTTAACTTTAGGTTTTCCATTGATCTACATAAATATATAAGATACACACATAGGGAAAAAAAAATCTCGATTACGATTTTGGTACCTTATTAGAGTACATAATTTTGAGGTTTCAAAACAAAACATAGATAGCAGATGTTTATGATTTTATTTAGAGGAAAAAAATATTGTTGCAATGTGAAATACTCATATTTACATTTAAAGTAAAACATAGAAAAGTAAAATCTCTAATTTTACACTTAAATGAACATGTTAAACCTATATAATTATGTTTACAGATTAAATTAAGCAATGCATTATATGTATTAGAAACCAGCTTTGTGTGTATTCCATATGATTATCCACTTCAACTTCCTGTTTGAGATCTGTCTAATTATCCATCTCCATTGGTACTTATCATTCTCATTCTCAAATATCTTTGTTCAAGAGTAACTTGAAGGACTGAGGTTGTGCTGCATCATACTAAAACTAACGTTTTAAATAGGCTAGGTTTTAAGGTTTTAGAAAGGCTGTTTTTCCTAAGATGGAAAGATATGTAGGTGAGCCTTTGATGGTCTGGACATCTCTAGATGGAGTTCAGGAGAAACTGAATTATTTAAGAGGCGTTCTGTTAAAGGCAGCAAAACAATGCTTTAAACTTTTTAGTAAGAATAAAAGAAAGGGAAACCACTGTTCTACTCAGCAGATGTGACAAAAATATTGAAGTAGAAGAAGGAACCTTTTAGGAACTATAGGCAGACTCAAAATGAGCAAATATAAAAATTAACCGAAGAAGGCAAAACACATTATTTGACGTGCCAGGAGAAATAATGACAGGAGAAAACAAAAAAGGGTAATACATTTATAGATACACTATATTATCAAAAGTATTTGTACATCTGACCATCACACCTATATGAGCTTGTTGGACATCATATTCTAAATCCATGGGCATTAATATGGAGTTGCCTTCCCCTCCCTATGTGGCTAGATCAGCCTCCAGTCTTCTGTGTGTCTGTTGAAATTTGTACCCATTCACCCGAAAGAGCATTTGTTCAGGCACTGATGTTGGTCCAGAAGACCTGGCTTCCAATCAGCAATCCAATTCATCCCATCTTTCGGAAAATTCCAACAGCAATCTAAAAAGAAGATTTTGAAATGTTTTAACTAATATTAATGATATAATGTATGCATACTTTTGTTGATATTTCTTTTGGACAATATAGAGTAAATACCTTGGCTTTATAGCTAAAATATTTATTATTTTATGAGATGAACTTAAATATATTCTTACATCAAAACTTTCAAAACATTATAAATTAAGTACCACTTAAATTTCATGCCTAGGAATTACCTGGAGTTGGTCCCCTAGAGCACTATCCCTCACACTCGGTAGGAAGGGAAGTGCAGCTATAAGTCACTAGCTTGGCAAAGTCAGCTACAATATCTAGAGATCAGATCTGCCCCCTGGGCAGGGCCGGCCCAAGACAAAATGGCGCCTGGGGCGAAGTTTAAAATGCCGCCCCCCCATTCCATTATCTACCCTTCCTCTCCCCCGCCCGCCCCCATTATCTTACCCTTCCTCTCCCCGTACTTACCTTTCAGCAGTCCTGCGGTGAGTCTCCCTGCTCGGTCTCAGTGCCGGCTTGTATTGCTGAGCGCCGGAAATGACGTCATCTTCTGGCGCTCAACATTACAATCCGGCACCAAGACCGAGCTAGAGGGCTCGCAGAGGAGAGAGTGAGGGGCGCCGAGCGGGTGCTGACAACTTGGTAAGATAAAACCACTCGGCGCCCTCCCTCTTCTCGGCTTTAAAAAAAAAAAAAAAAGAAAAAGGGCGTCGTTGCCCTACTCGGCTCCATTGTCGGGCCGGCCCTGCCCATGTGCATGGTAATAAGCTGTTATACCCAAAAATTTAGGGCACAGCCAGGGAATTCATTATATGCACCTAACTATATAACTTAATATAACTATTAAATCCATGACTTTTTTGCAAGTGTACCTTGAGGAATTGATGTTGTCTTGAGGGCAAAGGGAGGTCTCACAAAATATTGATTTGATTTAGATTTTCCTTCTGTTCGTGCACTTTGCATTTTGTAAAATGATAAAAATAAACTAATGTCTTTTTTCAAAGCATTCTTACTTTACATTTTTTTTTCAAATATACTTAAAATGTTTGCATAGTACTGAATTTAATAATATAATATCTACAGTACATCAAGGGGCTTGGTTTGTTAAACAGGTAGCAGAGACAACAATACAGATCAAATACAGACCAAACCCATTGTTCACTGTGAAATCAAAATGTGTGTTTCTATAAACCTGGAGCATGTATCAGTTAATAGGACAACAATGGTTTTCAAATGCATTTTTATGATATTTGTATCCAAGTTACTTCACAGGAACCTCTTTTCTTCTTAACATACTTTGTCTTTGGAACCTTGAGTGCTATTATCTAGTACAGTAGCTCATAATGATACTTGCAAAGTGTAGTATAATATTGTTTAGATCTCTTAACATCTACTATTGTTACTTGTAATAATTGCGCTATTCTTACAGCAGCATAAAATGCTCTCAAAGACAAATCACCTATAACATGTATTTATGTCTACATTGGCATTGTAAAATCGAAATAAACATAGATTTAAAAAAATGAAACAAAAAAACAACAATTTACTTGTCTTTGGTCTTGGTGGACAAGAAGTTTTTGGTTTGTGGTCTATGTCAATCTCAGAATCACCCTGCCATGGGAAAATGGCACTAAAAATGCATACTATATGAGCAAACTGTTAGGTGCGGCCTATATTCTGGGTTTAGCGCAGGAATGCTTAATTCGTATCGCTGGACGCCCAGGACATGCAGTTCCGGGCGCCAGGCAGGCAGCAGGGTTAGGATACAGATCCACCGCAGCGCTGCAGGGGACCTGCATCCTACTCTCCGATACGCTGAGACAGCCTCCTTCATCATCCAATTTCAAAGACACACACATTAACCCTTAATCAAACTCAAATAATTATATATATATATATATATTATATATACTATATATATATATAGTTATATTATAATATATATATATATATATATATATACATATATATAAATATATTACAGGGCATGCATACTGATGAGCAATAAGGTTGACTAAACTAGCAGGTCAAAGCAAGCAAAGCCTGTTTTGTTTCAGATTAAACCGATAAGCAGTGGGAAAAAAAGAATAAATGATGTGATGAAATAAATCATACAGCATTTTA
Organism: Spea multiplicata; assembly: GCA_009364415.1. Taxonomy (NCBI): domain Eukaryota; kingdom Metazoa; phylum Chordata; class Amphibia; order Anura; family Pelobatidae; genus Spea; species Spea multiplicata. The sequence continues at coordinate 73,707 of VKOC01001743.1, forward strand.
AATAATAAAGTGCCAAAGAGTAATTTCAAATAGTAAGCAGATAAGGCCTTGGGAGAGAGCATTTGACAGAAGAAGCCATGAACCTAGTTTCACCCTAAATTTCCCAGGTTATAGTTTGATTGGTTTCTTAAAGTTAGTGATAGGGGAAAACATAAAAGAAGTGGCATAGGCAGGTATCAGGTGTCCGTTTTCCACAAGGTGAAGAGAAATATCCTCCTGCTCTACCCAATTTTGATTATTTGGATTAATTGGCCGCTGTAGCAGGTGATATATTTGATGCTATGTTTATGGTTTTATATTTTCAGAAAAGCTATCTTGTGGTATGGTGGCTTGTGGTGTGCAAGCCTGGGGGCTGAAGCGCAAGATACCCGTTGGTGACTCCGACATTTCATCCCGCCACTGGGCATGGAACTCCAGGGCCCTAGAAATTGAGGGTCCTTTATGCCTGTGCCAGCCAAGTGGTTCTACATTTTGTGCTTGTGGTAAATTATGTTGATCTTTGGTGATTTTGTAAACTAACAAGTAATTTGAGTTTGTTTAAATAAAGGTTAATGTTTGTATTTTAAAAATTGTATCATGAAGAATATGTTATGTGTAATTTCAAAATAAATAAAATATTAGTGTCACAGTGTACAGAATATGTAAGTACATTGTGGCCATATTCATCATTCTTAGCTGAATAAAATATGTATTAAATGAGTTGATGGTGTGTTGTTTTTTTATTTGTATGAAAGAGCCTTAGCTCTTAGCCAGTGGAGGGTAGTAGTAAATAGGATCTTTCCTGCTTTAGAGTTGTTTATGTCTAAAGAAATCTAGGAAATGGTCATTGGAGGAGAAACTCTCATTTGAAAAGACTTCACAATTGGATTATTGGATGTAAGAATCTCACAATCCCCTGGTGTTAATTGCTAATTAAGAGAGACTGTAAAGCTATTGAAACTAGATGACAATGAACATCTTTTTACAGGCTTGGATGACCAAATCATTCAATTGTTCTGAATACCCACAGTTGGTAAAAACTGAAAAGAAATATCTAATGTGGAAATTCATGTGTCCGCTTTTTCAAACTAAGCACAGTATATGCATTCATTTTATTACACATCATACGCATATATGATTCTGCATTGACTAATAAATATAATGTCTAATTAACAACGCTTTTCAAATGAATGTAAAAAATGTATAGTATTATTATTCAGAGGATAAATTATATATTTATATTCATTATTTTATTACTTTTGCTATAGTCTTAAATTTTATGTTCTCTTTTATTGTTAAAAAACTTGCATTAGGTATTTATTGGAATTAGAAAATTAGACTTATGTGTCACATAAAGGGAAAGTCCATGGACAAAAATACATATTTTTCTTTGAACTTTTGTTGTCAGTTGTGATATTTTAGGTAACGTTCCACATAGTAAAATGTTAAAACTAGTGAAGTCCTATCTATCTCTGTGTTTTTCAACATAGCTGCTTTCGATAGAAAAATCATGCAACAAATACTTCTCCTTAAGTGATTTCTCCAATTCAATATATTTAAGAGACAGACATTCACATTTTTCTTTGTACCTTGCTGCCTATTTCCAAGGTGTGAGGGTTTCAACTCAGAACTGTGTAACTCTATATTACTCTAGACTTTATGCTCCAGTGCTTTTATCATGATTTTCCACAATATCATAATATGCAATATAACTACTCAATTTTTGTTTTGTATGTCTTCTGGAACCTCAGACGCTTGTGTAAGGTATATTGAACACAAGCAAATAATGACATATTCAATGTTTATGGATGTTTTTTTTTCTAATATATGGCAAATCATGAATTTAGTTTGTGTTCTGTATATAAAATAATTAAGTTAAGGATAATGAAAAAAACAGCATTAGCTGAGAATCGTATCTGTGTGGTATTTTTTGGCCAATTGGGATTGTTTCATTTTAATTTTGTCTTTGTTAAAGGCATAAAAGTTTAAGAAAGTATAAGCAGAAGTATAAGAAACTGAACATTACAGGGCTATTGATATCAGAAAGACACAGGCTTTTATTTACAAATTCACTAAAACCAATTCAGAAAATCAGTCTCACATACAATCGACTGTAGGAGGATCAAGTTGATGAAAGTTAAAAAAGGAAGAAACTCATGGATTCATTAAACCATGAATTGCAAAAGTGGACCTCAAGCTTCCTACCTTTTTTATATTTTTAAATATATTTCATGGGGTGTTTTTCACTATCACATCCATCCCAGAGGGCAGGGATGGTGGAAGAACACAGACATAAGATGGAGTCCAATCAGTATTAGTAGCAAATACCACAGTGCAGAAGTGTATATTTATCATGGCTAGAGGCTATTTGTTTTATTCTTTTACATTTTATGATTAAGAAGGCATATAAAAAATAAAACATGTTTACTGGTTCAGATTCAGAAATAGCAGTGATTCATCTGAAATGAAAAGTGAGAAACTGTTCCTAAATCCAATGAACCAAATGAGATTATGAACAATTATGTGGGTATATGGATCTATCAGTTGATAGCATTGATGAAATAACTATTTTTAAATGTAACTATTAAAAAGTATGTTATTGTTATGTTGGAAAACTTTATTGGCATTCTAGTACTTCCTCCCTTATATGTTCCAGATAATGTTATGGGTAACATATCTCAGACCAAAATGTAACAAAATACTTAAATGAGCATATATTGCATTCCATTTATCTAGCACAAGAAGATTGCGTAGCGCTGTTACAGAACCGTAAGTGTTTTTTTTAATAAACACATTGATGGATAATTATTTCAATCTTCCAAAACTAACTGGAGAACCATTGGCATATAGTGGGAATGATGTCCCACTTAAGGAAAAAACTCACTAATCTTACCCCTATGTTTTCAGTGTACACAAGAAGCAAGTAATATTAAGAAGAGTTAAAGATTTTGTTTTTGGATAGTGCACATTTTCTGAAAAGCACCAGGATGTATTATTTAAAATAATGTTTGCCAGCTCATATTTGATTATTATTTTTATATTTTTTATTTTATATGTGATGATTGATTCATTATTTTATAGACTTATTATTATTATCATTATATATTTTCTATATAGCACCAATGCATAGTTATGCAGACAATAACAAATTTAAGGAACCAGAGACAAAGGCATAGAGTGCTCTGTTGGTTAGTACAATAGTTTGGATCAGCCATGTAAAAATAAATCTCCTTTACACCTCTCCTTTAATTGTTGGACAATTTGTGTTACATAAACTAACATTTTATTGAGGGATACTTAAATATAAAAATTTGATAATACTTCAATATACTATAACAAAAAGTTCTCTATCACACACCAATTTTCTCTTTCTGCCATTCTAGTCGATAACAGTAAGTTAATATGCACAGTGCTTCTTGTAATGGTAACGGAAGGATATACACAAGCATCTGTTAAATTACCATTCCAACCACTGTTCAATCTGCTAAAACCTGCAGTAAAGCAAAATCTGGTCTCATTTAGGAAGAAGAAATTCTTAATTTGCAAATGCAAATTAGCTTAATATTTGGATGATTGAAGATGCACAGATATTTTTACTCTTTACTCACTGAAACCCTAACAAGATGTTCTCAAGCTCCCACTTTCAATAGTGCATTTGGAATTGGCTGGGGATAAGGTGGCTGCATAAGCTCTTCACATAACCAAGGCCTGCCAGGATACAGTTCCCGGTGCCAGCAATATATTTCCAGAATAAACAGTCAAAAGTTGGCATTTTTATTCATAAGCCTGCGCTTCTGTGGTACTAACTTGATAGATTCCACTTATCCAAAAGATGCCAGGAATTGTACAAAATAGATTTGTATCAAAAAAGACAGTTTGGGGATAATACAACCATATGCTTTGATATTTTAAGACTGATGTTTTTAGCAGAACACATTCATGCTAACATATAGAACATAAGGGGATGTGACAAAGTATTAACTCTTTGAACGAGAGCTGTGAAAGTGGTGGGCTACGTAACCCCAGGAAGTATATTGCCTATCTGTTTGGCTCTTTCAGGGTTAAAAAGGTACAGCCTTTGATACTGAGGCAAGTTTTTTTCCAAATTGAGCTTGGTGGTGTACGTGAAGCAAATTGCTTGTTAAAAACGAATATAATTGTGCGGGATGGACACAAGCTGCCAAAAATTAACCCTATTCATTAGAAGTAATATAATAATATACTTTAATCTTAGTAATGCAAAAAGAATCCACAAATTGAAGTGCAAAGGTAAATTTACAGTCAGGGCCAGGCTGTCGGTGGCAAGGCGGCCCTGGCAGGTGCGTGATGATGTCAATGCAGTCGACAGCTGGATATACACAGCCGCACACTATTTTTTTCTAGCCCTCTAGCTTAGGGGTGCAGATTGGGTAAGACGCCATATTACTGTGTGTATTTTGGTTATACATGCTTCTTGTGTACACTCAGAATGTCGTAGTCCACCTGCTGATGAGTGATTTAGTATATGGGGATACATCACTTTTATGTGTAACTAACAGATCCAAGGTCGTACTTAATTGGGACAAGAGCTGCAATTTACCCAGTCACTGCAATGTGAGGGGTGCACTTGTGCAGCCCAGTGGCAATCCCCAGGCCTTCTTGTACTTCTCTCTGCTTCTGGAAGCCAATAAAACATCATCCCGGGACCAGCCTCTAATCTTGCTCCAGGGGTTAAGATCCTAATTTATAGCGCATTATGATCAGGGGACCTTGAGGTCCAATTTAAAGAAAGTAACCTTCGAAGTAAGGACTTTAAGAATCTGGTATTTACTACCAATGAAGGTGGTGACCACAGGTCCCATGGATGCTTTTAAAACCAGAATGGTTTCATTTTTGGCAGGTAAGGCTATTTATTACTGCACATTGTATTTAACTAAAAAGTAGTTCTGCCTGTCCTTGAAGTAATTTCCCCCCTTTCTTGACAAAATTACCAGGGTTTTTAACCTTATCTGAATTAAGTATATCTGTGAAAAGCTTAACTTTTGAATTATTTTTCAACCAACTATGCCCCATATCTAAGAACCTACACTTCGAAAGTAATTGTGCTATAGGTATAAAGAAACCTTTCCTACTTTTTTATCTTGACAAACATTTTGTCAAGATAATTTTGGAAACCATTACAGGCTGCTTTTGAGCAGGCTATTGAATTCCTTTTTTTCATGGCAGTAGCTCTAAGAATACTTTCTTCGTCTTTAGCTGTTAAAGAAGCAAAAACTGCAAATGATAATTATTTGCTAGGTTGGATAAAGAAATAAAATTAGTGCATGGAATTTGGAATATTTTTAGTTAAGGGGATACTTAATAGTCCTCAGGATGTCAGGATGTCTGTGAGGTCTAAACCTGCTCACACAATATCCTGTATATTAAAACATCTGCAATGTAGGCAAGTAAAACATTGTTTGGAATACTGGCATCCACAAAGATCAGCCTTGGTTATCAATATCCTGCTAGACAATGAACAGCAACCTGTAAAGGGAATTCCTGTGAAAGATGTGTTTCAATTTGAGCATTAAATGCAGTACTGTATACAGTATTGTAGGTTAGCACTGACAACATCCTGGTTTTATCCTTTTGTTCCAATAAACTTTTATCTACAGATCTGGAGGCTGAGATTACTGTCAGTGACATTTTGGGTGACTTTGCATAATCACTACACTGAGCTGATTCTTTATGGCAATGCTAATGAAGTCTGTTCCATTGACTTTCATTAGTCAAAATATCTGGCTAGGTGATAAACAATGAGCGATTATATTGTTTACCACAGGCAGGCGTGGTAAGAAGTCCGCGTGTTTGTCTAGTAGATTGTTGGACTAGACACACATTATATTATGCAAATATTGGAACTATGAAAAAAAAACCCCAAAAAACAGCAAAATATTTTATAAAATATATTTTTCATCTGATACTTTTAATGAAAAATGGCAGCAGTTTCCCCTTAAGGTATCGTTAACTTTATGTGTCTACTTGGTAGTGATAATAATGTTCTATAGTTTGCACCGTACTTAGCTCTTTCTAACCTCTAGTAAATGCAATGAAATATACTGTATACATAATACAGTAATGACAAGAACAACTGGTGTCTACGACAATTATGCCATATTTCTTAAATATTTTGCATTAAATATGTATTTGCAGATGCTTTAATATGATATGGATTAAGAAAGATAATACTTTCTATTTAAAATAATATATCTTTAGATAAAATGCCAGATTAGATATTAGTTTCTGTTTTACACCAAAGAGTAACAAATAATTTAAATATGTAAATGCCTTCTGTAATTTATATGATTTGCAAATGACTAAATCCATTTAGTAAGATTAGTATTAACAAACACATATGTATATATTTTAATCTTTAAAATAATATACCTTGAGTGATCTGTAGTGGAATGTATGAAAAGCTGTCATGAAAATACATACTATACCCCAAATAATGTAACATTCAATAAACGATATAACATAATATGGAGCGGCAGCCATATGTGAATTGGAAATATTATTATTATTATTTATTGATTTATATGGTGCCATGAAGGAGATATAACAAATAGTGCAAGATATAACAAATAGTGCAAACCATAACGACTTTCACTTACTGAAAGAAAAGGTAAGGAAGGCCCTGCTAAAACACGTTTACAAGCAATGGTAATAGGTTATTTAATTGCTGCAGTTTTCTGGCGTGATTAATAGCACCAAAATAAGGTAAATGCTTTTGACTTATAGCATTCATCAATAACTTTTCCATTTTTTTACGTAGAACCTAAATTTCACAATATTGTTGGGATCACAACAATTACAACATAGCACATTAACACCCTCCCATATTCCTTTAGCTCACATTTTTTAGTCCTTCTCCTGCAATACCTTTACTAGTGTGGCTGGTCCATCCCTTACAATGGCACTTTTACCTATTGTGTAATACACCCTAAATCCCTCTAGATTGTAAGCTCGTGTGAGCCGGGCCCTCCTCACCTGTTGTCTCTGTTAGTCAAATTGTTATGTGATATACTACTTGTTATATCCTGTCTACCCATTGTACAGCGCTATGGAATTTGATGGCGCTATATAAAACAACAAATAATAATAAAAATAATACACTTTGATTATTTATACTAGCTGTTATAGTATTTTAACATTTGCAAGGTCTTTTAGTTCCAGCCCCCACCCTCCAATCATTGAGTTCAGCCAAACAAACATATATCTTTTAAAAGCTGTTTGTAAGAACCTAAGATTTAAAAATTAGCTAATGTCACATTTCTATAAACACAGATTATACAACTGCTGCTTCTACTATGTAATGGATGGATTTAAAATTTGGCAAAATAAAAATCATCATTTCCTTGGCTGTACCTGTTATCCAGTTACGTCTGTATTAATTGTGTTAATGTTGCAAAAATAAGACAGCAGGCATTGCTTTTCCAGGATCATTTACAGTCCTGGACTTAAAATCGCAGGTACATTGGTATACCCCAATGTTGTTAAAAAGTAAGTAACTATTTTAGTAAATAAACACACACATACATAAATATTCATGGTTTACATAATTCTTGGTGTAATTTACAGGAATTAGAGGAAATATGCTTTAAGAAAAACAATGGTGACTGGAGCTAACATTAAGCTTCACCCTTGGATTGTAACACACAGGCCTGAACTGGTCAGTGGACCCATGGGTGTACGGCCACCTGATTGATAAAACAGCGGAAAAGAGTGTAGCATATAACTGCAAGTATCTATCTGCATGCACGTAATCTATGAGCTACTGACTATTTCCATCTCCATTCCACTTCTGCCAAAAAGATCCCTACCAAAAGGCTCTGATCATATGGGTATCTCAGGAGAGTTTGAAGAAGACAGAGCTGATTCACCTTTAGTTGCAGAGCCTTTGGAAGATACCCTAGAGTGAGTATGAGAAGATGGTAATGAATTCATTGACTTTAATGTAAAAAGTTCTAGGTTCCCTAAGTCCTGTGTCCCTGCCGTATGATCCCCAAACAACTTTACCCTACTATGTGGCTGTATGCATCACATCTTACAAACAACCTGTCTATGAAATTGAAATAAATGTATAATTTTTTTCCCTACACCGTCATAGAAATAACTATTCTATAATAAGTCTAACTGATGCATTGAACAATAATTGTTACCAAACCCTGATTATTTTATACTGACCTTGAACTGGAACCGTGATATAACATTTCTTGTTAAAATGTGTTAATGCTCTACTTTCTTCAATAAATTGTATCATTTTAACTATACTCTTCTCAAGTTTGATTAAGGTTGTAGATACTAGTACAATGAGGGGCTATGTATCAATATAACATAGGTTGCTACTTTTCAAGTTTAGCACCAGAATAACTTTTTAGTTATCACTCCTGCTAAAAAATCTGGATATATATATATATATACTTATTCAGCATTTTGCATATCAACCAGCAATGGTTATAATTTTAATTAAAAAACTAATACATTTTGAAAGACAGACCACAGAAAAGAATACAATAAAACGTATTATGGGTCAAAAATGTAGTCACTCCCCTAGCTTTTTCGGGAAATAACATCTGTTCCCTATTCCTGCCTGGGAAGAATGTATTATTTTCCTCCTACGTGTCTTTACAAATTCTACAATATCCAAATATTATCGGTCAGAAATTATGATACAAAATATTTTTTAGTAACCCTTGTATATTTCTTTTTATTACCAATGACCTGATTTGCTCTTAGTAACAAATATAATGCAATTGAACTTGCCACAAAGGTGCTAAGTAGGATTTTAGCTGGTATTATATAATATAATGTTTACTATGAACTTCCTGGTCTTTACAGAGATTAATTTACTAATCAAACCCAAGCACTGTAGAGTTTAATTTATGATTGTAACCACAGTCATCGCTGTATAATATAGTGTTGCAGGCCAGATCCAAGGCGGCATTCCCTGCAGCTTCCCAGGACATGTTTTACATAGATGGCTCCCTTCCTAGTGCTGTGTTTATTTTGAGCAAAGTTCCAGGACATGACCTCAGAAGGTCAGGGAAGAGATCCTATGAAGGACATCGAGGCCTCAACTGACCTAATGAGGCATAATACACGGCTGACTTCACATAATCTAACAGTACCTTTATGAAACTCAGCCTTAACCTCAGAAAGTAGGTACTATCCCTTCCAGTCCGAGGAGCGAGTCTGTTCTGCAGTTAATGTCCAGAGGTACCCATCAGCAGCCTTGGAATTCCTAAGCATCTCACTTCCATAAATAAAAGGCTCAAACACGGTGCCCTAGTTTAGTCCTGTACATTGCCACATCTTGAAAAGGTTAAATTTCTGTATATTCTTGTGGTTGTTACATGGTTTCCTCTTGGCTATGCTTCATTGATGTAAAGATGCATAAGGGAGTTTAAATGCATGTGGAGGTAGAAGATGAGAAAAATATTTACACTGTAGAAATGACATATAGGTTACTATATTGGTCTGAACTCTACATACGTTTGATTAGATTACTAATGTATAGAACACTGAAAGTGGAGGATACAATGAAAATGTTCCTTTAATAAGCAGATTTGCTTCTGTCTCTTTATATATAAGAAAGACCGTTACATTAACGTTTTTGGAATATGTATTTAATTAATAAGAAAGGCAGTCCGCTTTAAAAAATGTGATTCTTTTTATTGGTCTACACATTATTTTGTTAATCTGGGCTACACATTCACATTCACTATTTTTAGATAAGCATTTTGAACAAATTTTTGGCAGTCAGAATACTCTTTTGTGAATGAGAGCCTCCAAGTTCTCACAATGTTAATTTGACACAGTTTTATTAGTAAGCAAGGGAAATGTTTGCACATTTATTTGTGCATCTCTACAGTGGTATATTCCCCCCTAGGCATAAGGCTGGACTTCCAGTGCAGCTCCTCTTATGCATATCCAGGTGCCTGATTGTCTTCTTGGCCAATTAGGCTCCTGACCATGCCACTTATGCTTGGCCCGTTTGGTTTATTCAGCCGATAACAAAGAAGGTCAGATCTCCTAACTGTGCCTATCTTCCATAGTGACCTTCTCCATACCATACTTGCATTGCGCCAGGATATGACCTCAGATCCTGCTGCTCAACATGGTAGACAACAGCTGTGAAGGTAAGTGATGAAGGGTGGCCTGGGACGCTGCCCTGGATAAGACCTAGTGCAGCACCCAGCCAAGATCCGTCTACGCATTTTAGTACAACATGTCCATATATACATATATATATGCATATGAAAAATAAATATAAAATAACAATAAAATAAATTAAACACTTTCATTTAGCAGAAGCTGCAACTCCAGAGCTTTTTGAGTCAGTTTTGGTAGAACAGTTTATGGTTTGCAGGAATTATCATTGCTGTGAGCGAAACGTTTTACAGGAATGTTGTTTAAAAAAAGTAGATATGTATGATAATTCCTGCAAACCATAAATGGTTTTATCCTATTGCTTTCCTTTCTAAAAGTCTAAAATGTGTTTTTATTTTAAATCTTAAGGAGATCAAGATTTTTATAACATTGAAAGCATAAAAGGGGCACCTCAGCCATCATATGAACTTTAATGCATATGGTAGCTCAGTATCTGCTTTAAATTAAAGCCCCCCCTCTTGATTCATCAGAATCTGATCCATGCATTTGCTCTCTTTTCCCACTTCCCACCCCAGCTCCCAGTTTTGCAAGTTCCAGAGGGTCTAACGAAACCCTGTGTACACTCACAGAAAGTGTTCCCATTAATTTCAACTGGAACACTTTCCTGTTAGTGATAGGCTACTTCAAGCAGGCAAAATTGGCTCAAAAAGCTCTGAGGCTGCAGCTTCTACTAAAGGAAAGTGTTTTATTTATTTATTTTCTTTCAGCTAAAGTAGAAAGTTTAGAAATAATTTTAATATATATAGACTTCGTTGGGGCTATAAGGAGCACTGGAGAATCCCTTTAAACATTTGTGTGCCAAAAGCTTTCTTTTACCAAATCAGCATACTAAAGGGTTACAGAGTTTAGATTACACCACTGTCTAAACTACAAAAAGCAGTTAACTATTTCAGAAATTGCTTATATAAACCATACTAACTACACGAATTCTATGGTCCTACACGGCCATTGCTGGAGAAAGAAAAACAAATGATTAAATAAAAAAAACAACCTGGAAGACTTTAAAATGTTTCTACAGTGCAAATATTTAACTAAGAGGAATTCTTATAAAAACACACAGAAAATGTCACTTTTTAAACTTAAATGTATTATGTTCTTCTTTATTTATTATGCACATTTGCGTACTGTTAAACAAAAAAGTGATTTCTCCATCACTAGTCACTGTTTCTTGCCACCTTCCCTCTGCTGATTCCTAACTTCCTTCTTTCCTTCCGGCTTCGGAAATATTACATTTCAAAAGCAGCTGCTAGGGGAGCCTGAGCTGTTTGGATCTGCCTCAGTCATGAGCAGTGGATATGCCTGCTGGGCTCTTTCAGCCCTTCTAGTCCTAGTTCAAAGTGGATTCCTCGAGTACTCAACATCAATTTCTGTTTACCTTTTTAGCATCTGATAAGTGACACACTGCAGTTGACTTATGTATTCCGAACAGTACTTGAAAGTTCTTTCTTGTATACGTTTAGAAAGTACGTGAACCTCTATGAGCATATTCATAAACCCAGCTTGTGTTCTTTTTTCCTAATGTAAGCTTTACATGCCCAAAGGAACAGACATTATAACTTAAAAATGAATGAAAATTAGATGTAGTATATTTATGATTTAGAATTAATTTGTGAATTATGTCTTGCACTGTAATGTGAATATTTTAATAATAAGAGCTAATTTGATCCGATTGGAATTCAAGCCAATTTGTAAGCATCCAAGATTAGGTTGTAACACGCTTTGCACTGTACAGATGGTCCCGAACATTGCATTTAACTTTATTTTCTTTTCAATTAACTTTGCTTATATGTTTGTTAGTAAAAACATTGTAACTAATATCATGGTTACAAGAAAGCCTATATCAATATGCTATACAAGGTCTCTTTCTACTTTGTTCTGGTTATTAGAAACTCGAGTAAATCTGACATTTGCATGGTTGGCTTAATGCAAATTTAGGTTAAAACATAGAAGTGCATCTGGTTTGCGTTAGTGTCTGTGTTCAAATCACACAACACAGATCTGCAAAACACACATGCTCCTTTTATTCTTTTTTTCTGATCTATACAGTTTCCATTTATATTACTCCCAGCTTAAAGGAGCTCTTTCACAATAAGCTTGAAAATGTATGGGCCTATATTTCTCAGGATCCATTGAAACATGCTGTTCTTGTTGCTAATCTAGTAGAGTAGAGTATTTTCTATGTATTGTACCATATAGGCTCGGTTATAGGCGGTACCCTTAAAGTTTGGTGCTATTTTAAAGAAAAATGTATTGCCACTCTGCTGCCCTATGCCACTCTGCCCCCCAGATATGCCACTCTGCCCCCAGATATACCATTCTGCCCCCCTGATATGCTTTATGCCCCTCTGATATGCCACTCTGCCCCCTAGAAATGCCACTCTGCCCCCTAGATATGCTACTTACCAATGCATCCCCAGACTCCCTGGTGTCTAGCTGGACCAGCCGGTAGAAGTCTGCACGATGCGCGTAGACAACCTCTGCTGCTGCTTTGCCACTTCCGCTGGTGCTTCTCCATCACAGAAGCCCCAGCGGAAGTGCCGACAGCAGCGGAGGTTGTATGCCCGCATCGCACAGGCGTTCACCGCCTGCCAGAGAGGAGGATACAGGTCCCCTGCAGCGCTGTGGGGAATCCTCCTCTCTGGCAGCCGGTGAACGCCTGCGTGATGCGCGTAGACAACCTCCGCTGCCGGCAATTCCGCCGGGGCTTCTATGGTGGAGCACCGGAAGGTTATGTCACAACAGTGCTCCGTTATAGAAGCCCCGGCAGAAATGCTGACAGCGGAGGTTGTCTACGCGTTTGCTTGTAAGAACAAGCAAACATTTTCAGGACAAGTGGTTTTGACTGTAGTGGAGGACATATTCATTGCATAAAGCAGAAACTTGAGTTGCAGGTAGAAACCTTTCATTTTATATGATATAAAAGAACTGAGGGATCACAAAGAGGTCTCAGAAAAGGAAAAAAGTGCACATATTACCAGCAAGGCTGACATAAAAATCCCAATTAAATAGATACTGGCCAGTAGCCTGCAGGTCACAATCAGCCACATGCTTCATTTTTAAATCAGCCTAGATGTAGAAGTGCATTGGGTGCCTGCTAGTCAGTCCATGCTTGGGTATAAGATAAACACAGATAGGATCTCATAGAATATAAACACAGATAGTGGTTCCAAAATCTTTAGGGTTATAGCTTTCAAGGGATTGAAAACGACGTAGTGAAAACTGTATGCATTAAAATGAGAAACAAAATATAGCACCCATGATGCAAACGGCCATTATCAAAAGGGCACAATTTAAAGCATGGGCTGTTACATACCCTAATTGTTTAATAAAACAAAGTAAGCTTTGTTAAAATACAGTAAACTTCCCTGACACTTTATTCTATTTAAAGTAACCCCTTAAGAAAAAAAGATTTTAGGTATAGTTGTTTCAAGGCCCCCAGTGGAGAGAGCGGCTTCAAAACCCTCAGGAAGTAAAGCTGCTTTTAAGCATTGGCCCCACTAACTATCAGCAAGAAAGACTACAAACTCAGAAGGTATAAACTTTTTTGTCGAATTTGCAACACAAAATAGATATATTATCAAAACATTCTATGATTGTTTATTCATATAGGTTTGAATTATATTATATTATATTATCCATGTTATAAACTGGAGATGTCATGGAAAACGAAAATAATCACATATATCAGCTATTAATTTACAATAAACATATTGTTGATCCACCATTAATTGATTTTGGTTTTTAAGTTGTAGACATATGTGAGCCATATACAGTTCAAGGTAGAGTTTGGTATAGTAACCCAGTGTAGGCTGATGGTTTGATAACATAAATAACACAATTAATATATTGAGTTCTGCTTAGTTAGTTAAAATGACAAAATGAGCTGTTTTCCTAATTACTAATCAACTAAGATCCAAGCCTATGATAAACAGAAAGCAATTCAACAGAGCATGAGTGTTTGTCTCAACCTGTTTCTATATATGACTCTAGTGCATTCATACAATAGCCACATTAATCTATTGATCTGCACAGTGGCGGAACTACCGGGGTCGCAGGGGTCGCGACTGCGACCGGGCCCTCGAGTTCTGCCAGTCAGGGGGGCCCAAGGGGTGCCGAGCGGTTGCTGAAAATGACCACTCAGCAACTCTTGGGCCCCCCGACTGACAGAAATCCAGGACTCCTCTGCTCCTCGTAGCTGCTGCTGCCGCCGCCTGCCTCAGCACTGCCCAGAGTGCAGTATTGGGAGCGTGAGGCGTTTGTCTAGGGTGCCGGCGCCCAAGACAAACGCCTCACGCTCCCAACACAGGAGTTGACGGTAAGTGACCTACAAAGGGGGGTAGGGAGGGAGTTGGTAGATCGTGAGAAGGGGGGTAGGGAGGGGGGCCCTGAGGTTTCTAGTTACGCCCCTGGATCTGCAAATAGATCATTCCCCATATAAAATCACCAGAAACATGACATAAAGATGGGCTGTTCATCTTCTGCTAAGAGAAGGAAAAACATCTGCAATCCATAGTTTACAAAATTAATACAAACTTAGAATTTATTGTGATTGTCCCATAAATCCTTCACAAAGTACGCATATAGCCTGCTAAACTAGTGTGATTATGAGGTGTTAACATGTGAAAATCAGGGATATGGAGAAGCGCAATCTACTTTAGAGTAGCCACAGAGGGTTCTGCGCCACCACTGATCACACTGGAACAGGAGATCTCCCACTATAGACAAGTACATTTAGGGATGCCTTTTTAGTGCAATCTTTTTTTGTCATTAATTATATAATGTGAATAAATATCTTTGATTTTATAAAGGGATGCATATTTTAGAATTTTACATTTTTACAAGCTTTATTACATTTTTAGAAACCCAGAATCAACATGAGGACATGATGAAAAATTAGTAATGCAAAAACAATGCATTGTTTTCTTTAAATACGTAGAATATGTACGCCCAAGAAATTTACTTAAACAGAAGAAAAACAACATATGGGGTGGAAGTGTAGAAAATATATTTGGAATAATCTTTAAAACGGTACTAAACTACACTACTTAACTGTTGACTATAAATATTGTTTTTTGTATAAATCATCCACTGTCTTTACAAGGATTTAAACACCTTACAATAAGGCATAAAGCTAATTCAGAATACTACTTAACATCTGTATAAGTCAAAGTGTACATAAATTAAGGCTTCCGTTATCCTCTACATAGATAAAGGGAAGGATACTACTTCCCTATGAGCATAATGGATATAATTTACAAAGTGATAAGTTTCAAAAATAGTAGTTACAGGGCAGACTCACAGACTGAGTATTAAAGCCAATGCTGTTTTTGTGTAGTCAGGCAGCTGTTTCACACATGTGGACCATTTCATGAATATTTTTTTAGGTTACTACTACTATGCAGAAGTGGATTGCGACTCTGTGGATTTATTTATAAAACAATATATATTTTGCCTTGTTTTTTTGTAAAATGTACTTTGAGGTGCCCTCCCACCTGCCAAACTCTTTGAAAAGATTCATTTAAATGCTCCTTATGTGCTGACATACATGCACTCCAACCAAGTTCTGCACCCTGCTTGACATCACGTACTGTTGTCATATCCTGGAGCTCTAATTTAAGGCCCCTCGGCCCAAGCTTACCTTAGAGCCCCAACAGTCAACATAGTTTGGAGGTGACGTCTTAGTAAGTTCAGACTGGTAATAGGGTTTTAAGCCCTAAGATGCCCTGTGCGAATTCCACAGAAGGGTGAGACATATTACAATGTATCTGTTAACATGGAGCCAGTGATACTAGCTCCATGCTGGGAAAGACTAGTTCGAGCTATCATGAGTCTGCCTGGTCCCAACAATTTCAGAATAATGACCATGCAGAATCTTCATGACAAGTTATATACCCCATGACTGTATACCACTTGATGGTTTTCATAGTCTAAAAGAAAAGTTTCATGTCTCCTTTAAAAATGTAATTAATGTATTGTAAGAAATGAAGTTACATTTTAAAAATTAATAGTGAACCCCTAAAATTTCTGAGCCTCTGTATAAACTACTATTTAAAAGAATAGGATGGCAAAGTGTATTCCAGCAACAATTTTGCAGCGCTATTAAAATATAAAAAAATAAATTCATAAGAGAACTATCATTATGTGTTCTGAAGATATCACTCTGCTGCAAAGAAAATGAGTGACTTCATCTGATAGCTAGCATATGTACTTAATTCATCATCTGATTTTATTCAACTTAACATTCCACTTGACCGCCATTTACAATAATGTGTGATTTAATTTGTTTTACAATGGAATTTGGCAGGCAATCTTATCAATCGATTGCTAACATTAATCAATTTTTCACCACTACTTAGCCGCAGCAATACATAATGGTCTTTTTGTATTCTTCTGTTGTACCTACTTGAACTACTGTATTTGGAGACCAGTATTTTATATAGTTTGCCTCATATAAAGTACTTTTATTATTAAGATAAATCTTCTAAAAAAATCTAAACGGGTGAGGGTGGCCTATGCAAGTGTAAAACTGATTATTACACTTTGCCACCAAAATGTATTTACATTAACACAAGGACATATGTATCGAGTTCCTTACGTTATATGTCAATAATTCTACATTTTCTGTATCAGCCCCCTATTGTTGGTTGTATGGCTGGGGGCATTATTAGCAGAATGAGGGAGGTGGTTGTGCCAGGTTACAGATCTCTGTACAGTTTTGTCTACAGCTCTGAAGACCACATCTCCAGAAGGATTGGAAGAGGGCTACTAAATGATGAATGGTTTTTAGAATAAAAATGATAGGGACAAACTAGAGAATCAAATCTCAATATGTATAGTTTGGAGGACAGACAAGAGAGTTTAGATATGATATAAATAGTTAGATATATAAAAGGACTTAACAAGAGGTAGGGTTGTTTTTTCTTATTAACCCCTTCAGTCCCCTATGGACATACCGGTACGTCCTGCCGTTCTTGCAGCGGCAGTTTGACAACCTGGACTCCCCCCTGACAGCAGAAGCCAGCATCGTCGGCTTTCTGCTGTCCGATCTGATGTAACAGCTTCCGGCACAAAAGCCGGAAAACTGTTACATTTTTAAATGCTGATCGCGCGATCGGGCATTCCCTTTTGGGTTGCCTCACTGCTGACGTCACCGGGAAGGTCATCGGAGGGGATAGAGTTCACAGTGTGATCGGTGCAGGGGGATTGCGGGGAGGAGAGAGAAAAATTCACTAAAATAATACAATAAATAATAATTGGCAAAAAACAATAAAGTGAGCTAAGTGATGTCATTGTGACATCACTGGCATTAATAACATGTTCAAGAGGTAAAACAGATAATAAAAAAGAAAAAAAAACCTTACATCCCATTGCCCTAACACAACATTTACCCAGTATAACCCTCCTGCCCCCGTTCACAACCCCGAAACCCATTAAGCCATAAGCATAAAAAATAGACAAATATTGTACACCTTGCTGGAAAATCTATATAAATTAGGTATTTCTGAAATCAGGACACCTGAATTGATAAACTTGGAGGGGATTTTCCATCACTTTACCTAAATTTTGTGAGGATTCAGAGGGAAAATGTAAACAAAATAG